>OZ026822.1:11999341-12054579 GCA_964023185.1 Macaria liturata
GTATTAAACTGTAGTTAAATCATTTCAATATAATTTATAATAATTTTAAAATGTGTAAGAATTTTTAAGCGAAGTCTCCTTCTATTGTCCAACAGATGGCGTATGCCGCGACACGTCTCGTTTCTGCGAGAACGTTCGAGCCATGAACATGTGCGCCCTCAAGCGGTACAAGGAACAATGCTGCAAGACTTGTGAGAACTAGACTCTGTTGTGAACTCAATGCTAACTGTGAGATTAAATATAGCGCCATCTGTGAGCTGTTTTGTATCATTTTGTTTCTGGATCGTATTGTAAAATGGATTCATTTTACAGGATATCTTTTCCTGCTGTGTACGTAACTTGGAATAATTTTGAATCTCTAAATCATTGTGAAATAGCTTTGTTTTTTCCTGATCAGACTCTAATCATAACAAAGCATAAATTTCGAAAAGCAAACACAGTGAAATAGCAGTTCGCACGTAACACATATTAAGACAACGTATTCTCTAACTACATATAGGTATAGTGCATAATCTTAGTACCAAATCCATACATTTTATTATTTCTATTACAAAACTAAACTCTTCAAACAATTCAAAACGCTTTGAAATTGTATAAAGACCATGATTCGATGTGAATGTGAAAAAATAATTGAAGAAAAATATATACGTAGGTATATGAGAGCACTTCGATAGATCTAGTCGTGACAGCACATACAACAAGACTAGGCTATTTATTCATATATTACATATTTGATAACATATATGTAAAATGTATATTGTTTCAATAGTCACTTAAAAATAAGTAGTAATCAAAATATTTAGTAAAAATGTTTTGTACTATACACAAGTAATTAATTTAACAAATTTTAAGGTGAATGTAAATATACTTACAAAAATAAATTAAATATTAACAAACCACGACGCTACGCTTAGCTCTCATGTTATAAAATGTATCTACTAACAATGCACTAAACAAAAGTACTTTAAATTATTATAACTCGTAGTGAAATTGCCAAAAATCGCAATGTGAATTGTAATTTTAAACAAAATATAACATATTTCAATAGCATAAATAATTCTAATAAATTTTAAATTGACAACAAAGCGATCGCTATATTTTTAAAGAATATAAAACAAATACAAATGAAATGTTGTATTTTTACGATGAATTAACTTTTAAAACGTCAATAGTACATAGATAATATATACTGTTTCTATTTGAATCCATTGCTTTGTGTACATTATAGAAGAATATAAAATAGTAAGTAATTTAATGAAATTCCTGGAAATATATTAATGAAAGCAATACGATTCGCTTATTTGAATTGTAAATATAATGTATGCCATTGCATAAAAAATATAATGTTTACCTGTTCAAGGAATGGGCATTAGATAACATATTAATATAGAATTATTATATTTATCTGTATACAAACACATTATGTATATTAACGGATTTGAACTATTGAATATGTGTAACCCCACCCAAACCGCACAGTAGTCAAATATATATTGTATTACGTTTTTATTTAGTTTCACCAAAATATAAAATATATGTCTTTAAAGTAAACCGTAAAACGTATAGTATGATATATTTAGACATATTATTGTCAATTGTTAGTCGCGTTACTTATTAAAAACAAGTTGTAAATAGTTAAATCATTAGCTTTAAAGTAATGCATAATTCATGAGGCATTATTATTTCTTAAGACTTTTTATTTAGGCATAATTTGTTTATCTTTAATCAAACAGAGAAATGAGTGGACTTTTTTGTCCAAAAAGAAAGAACGAGATTTGTCAAAACCTAATAAGTAAACTAATTTTGGTAGGTAATTTAAACTATTTTAGTTCGAATAAAACATGTTGTTCTATTCAAAAACTTCTGTAATAAACATTCATCCATACTTTTATTATCTTCTTGTGATGCAAATGCAAGCCATAAAGTACTTAATACCTATATATTAACTAACTTCCAAAATGCATTATGTTTCAATTACACATGTTGGTATTTCTAGTGGCCGCCCGGCCGCCCGGCCGCATGCAATTTTGTCTTGGTACCATAAGTATTTGTCTCGGAACAAATAAAAATGGCGATTAATAACATTGCTTCAGTTGACCAGTGCATACCAATGAGCTCAGTATTGTTGTAAAATTTATTTCTAGCTAATAAGTATCAGATAATTAAGTCCGTAACTGTACATTGTACCAAGAATTTTCAAATAAAAAATATATTATATGAGTAAGTTACTGAAATTTTGAGTTTCATTAAATATCTACATACCTTAATTAATTTGAATTTCAGCATCAGCTTCACTCATTAGCTTGGAATCAAATTTGATTTACCTAATTAATTAGTTCATTATATTGCATGGTTTACTCTATTAGTTAAATTAATTTCATTTTTCGGAACATAATCTGAACACAGCGTTGTTGAACTTCTTGGTAAAATTAAACAAATACAAACAAATTAATATGGTGATAATACATTAGTCTTTATTTTCATTTATTTATTAGCTGTGGATTTAACTAAAAAATAAGCGATATTAAGTGATCAAATCTATCTTAAATTGTATCTAAAGTATTGCAGTTTTTGGAAAAAAAAAACATGTAGCATGAAAAAATTAACATGATTATATTTCTACTAGATACTTACTTACTTACATACTTCTAGGAGTTTTTAACAGCCATTAGGCCTTTTGAGAGCCCATTAAGATGGTTGAAAAAGTCTACTCAAGAGTTGGATCTTCTAATTTGATAATATAATTCAGGTTGCAAAAGTATTAGAATAACTTTTCAAAATGTATTAAATTTAGACAGAATAGACTTGAATAAGATAGCTGCACTCTCTCTATCTACATAGCTGGCGAATCCAATTATGAACTTAGATGTACGAAAGCTAGATATAATTGAAATATAGTAGAGCGTTGTGTGCTATACTGATACAGTAAATTATAATTGTGTTATAAAATGAGATTTATGACGTTTAAACTACTGTTTCTAAACCCAATACGGAGAAACAAAATACGTCCTGTTTTAAACCAGTCTGAAACACGCACGTTAATAACAAGTAACTGTTAAATGTTAAAAACAATAATAAATATCCGCGAAATAACTAATGATGTGCCGGCAGTCTCGATTGAGAGCCAATTACCTATATATATCAATACTCGGGACCATAGAGTAATATCCGGACTCTGGCGCTTATTCGGATGTCGTCGTTTGAAGCAATATAATGTCCTAGCCTTATTTGCTCTAGGCTCGTCTATATAAATAATACAACTATGAACAAACAGACCGATTTTAAAATATTCAGTCTAGTATTATATAAGTCTGGATATAGTCAGCAGTAGAGAAAGCACTTTCCACTACGATTTAAGAGAGGTGAATGTTCTAGAATTTCATTATATTACTCGACTTTATCAAGTTGAAGCGACTGCAGGAATGCATTTACCAGAATAAACTAAGTCATAGTTTAAATGGAGAAAATAGTATTACGTTACTTTTATGAATATTGGAATAAACAAAATATTATTATCAAAATATGTGTAGTGTATAAAAATATTTATTTACAATAATAAAATATAAAAACAAGGGAAGAAAAACTAAACATACTACTTCTAACTACTACAAAAAGGGGCACTTAGAAAATCTTTAGAAAAGCCTAAAGATAATCTAAGTGCTGCAGCCCACTACCAGAGGGCAGCGTGGCCAGCATACTGGCCGCATTACCACGCTGGATGGCAATGCTGATACGTTGAGCCAGAAAAAGGCCAGCATTTTGGTCATGCGTCGCGTCAACCAAGCGCATTATTGTATTGTAGTTTACCTTACTTTATCTAAGGTTGGAATTTATAAATGTAAAATAACAGTCTTTAGAGATATCTGTAAGTATGCATAAGGTTATGGCCATATTTTTTTTTGTACGAATTATTAGAAAACTGGAGTCTTATTTTTCTTATCTTAATGCTCAACATATTTTTTTTTACTAGAATGGGAATTTTATATTATTATAGTTTCGACTCTCTTTATGTTTATAGATTTACAACTTTAACCGTTGATAAAATTATACAAACCAACAGCTATGGAGGTTTCAAACAAAGCTATACAAACACGAGAATGTAGTCTGTCCGACAGTCAAGACGATCTGCAGACATAACAAGCAGATACAACCTGAGGATAACTGAACGTATTGACAAGTGGATGCTTTGACCTGGGACTAGCCAGTGTCACAATATATCCTTGCTTGATAAAAGATGAGAGTAAGTACACTAAAGACATACACTTGCAAACAATCATTAGAGATTCTAAACTTAATCTTTCTATTTCAGTCATTAGAGATACTAAACTAAATCTTTCGATTCTAAATTTAAGAAAATGAGCGAAAATAATCACGACCGGCAGGACTTGGTGATGGAAAATATCTTGATAACATTGTCATTTTTAAGACCAAAGATCTTCAGTGTAGGGTCCAGTACATATATGTTCTTCCACGTGATATATTGTAAAAAATTCACTTCAGATTACCTATTGGTCAAAAGCTGTTGGCTGTGTTGACTGTTCAGTGTCAAAAAAATCGCCGTAATTTATCTGCCTATAAGATTACTTACTTAATTGAATACTGAATTAATAAATGCGCGTTTTTTAAAGATCTTCAGTAAACAGGAATACGACTGGAGAAGGATTAGTGGTAGTAGTAACAAGTGAACAGTATCCGTACACATCTATGAGTATTTGTATGCATGTGAGTGTGTATGTCCAGTGTCAGCAGTAATCCGACGACGAGGCGGCGTGGCAAAGGTCTGCAAGCTCCGTACCGACATGATCGGGGTATGGGATAAGGTTTAAGGGAATGGTGGTAGAGGTTTATTGATTCTCAGGAAACTAAATTTCACTTACTCTAATTTACTTTTTTTTTTATAATGTTGAATAAAAGATTATTTCTACACTCTTAAATATAATGACTCATTTAACCTCGCATAAAGGTGTCCCATTTTACATTTCATACCATACATTTCTAATTGACATAAAACATTGCTTGACTTTTTATTCGAACTTAATAATACGCATCTGAAACTTCCTAATAAATGCAATGAAACCAACAAAACATACATAGGCCAGATACCGCTAAAATTTGGAAGGAAACTTACATTTTATTTTTCTATGAACCGTATAAACTAACTCAAGCCTAGTCCAAACAAATATTGCAATTTTCAATCATTGTGTGACTTGTACAAATTTGTAAATCTTAAACCACGTTGTTACAATAAATGCTTTGACTTTGTCCAGTCTCTCATACCTCGCACCATATCCTCTGGGTGACCTCTGCAAGCGCCTCAAAGACGTGTCGGAGTGAACTCGACTACACAAATTCATGCACTCACTGGAGTTAGGAATACTGAAGCTATGCTTAATCAATTTAAGGATTCATTAAGTCTTAATATTTAATTAGAAAGAACATTTTGTGCTAAAGTGGTTGTTTTTTTAAAACAGTGAAATATTGAATAAAGTAACAGTTAGTTATTTTACCAAGAAATAGTGCAGTTTTTATTTTAATTTATTGTCTATTCTTTCCCTGTACGTTTTTTTTATTTGTTGCAGCCGTTTGAGCGTGACTAGCACTGTACTCATACTCATAGAATCATCATCATTAAAATAGTGACGTTATTATGAATGTGGTCTGAGATTCAGAAGTATGTGATAAGATTTTTTATTTACATCCATTATTGTGTGTAGCAATAGAATACGTAGAATGAGAAGTCTACGTCAATTGCTACGGCGTAGGAGGTCTACGGGTTACGAAAATAGTTGAACGATAACTGTAATTAAAATTTTAAACAAGATACTATTATATTAAATATATTGAAGTGCCGAGATTTTACTCGTTTGTTTTTAAAACGAAAAGAAAATTTAAGGCCTATTAATAAAGCTCTGTACTATTAATATACCAAAAGTGACAACAATCCAATGACTATACGGCTTGGAAACAATTAGGTAGATAGACATTCGAAATAAATTAAAAATAACTTGTACTACTTTTAAAGACAAAACAAGCTTTATCGCTAATGCATATTATCGCTTATATGTAACGGTGTGATGATTACCCATCACAAAACAACACTGTATCATTGTCTATACAATCCAGGCACAATCAGAGACGTCCGCGCTGATTGTATTAATTAACAATTAGATTATACGGCTCGGACTGTGAGAGGAGATACCAGGATCTCACATTAGGTACGCATGTATGGATCTGTTGAGATTTAAGTATTTGTAATACTTCAAACTGGTATGATATAACACCGATTAGAGGTTAAACATATTTAATAATTCACACTTACACACTGGTTTGCAAATAACACTAACAATTTATTAAAAATACCTAAAAATTCACTCTTTTGTATGTAAGGCATTATAACATGTTTTTCTTTACTCTGAATGGTAAGTTAAATTACCTACCATATGATACAAATACAACTGCTGAGTATATGCCTCCCTTTGCATTAAAAATCTCCTTCAATCCTGTGCATAACTTGTCTAGGTTAAAGTAGTTTTAAATGTCTACATTTTATATAAACTATCTATTCGCATAACGTATTAGACTATGATCTGCTGAAGCCACAGTCACTTAATTCGTTCTCAACATGCAAACAATCAAATCAATTTACTATCCGAGCTGACTGCGGCCGTATTATAGCGAATTCACTCATATTAATGCACAATATCATCGTAAAGTAAATATTTGCTCGTATCTGTTGATTAATTGCATTCGCCGCAAGCCAGGATAGCCAATCAGTGAGCGGGATGGCAGCCAATCAGGGCGCGGTTCTGTGACGTCACGGTGGCTTTATGTCTTTGACTGTACTCGGTACGTGGATAAACGAGGAGAAAGGTTTTAACGAATTTTTGGATAACATTTGAGTTATGAATCTGATGGCACGTCTTCTAAGTCCACATTATTTTTCTAAAGGAATAGTTAAGACAGCGAATATTTGGACCTCTCTGCTAAGTTCTTTCCCTTGTGAATAGTGTGGATTATTATTTTACGATCTAACCGTTTTTCTACTCCTTTCTAAATAACTTTTTTTAACCCTAAAGAAAGTTATTTAGAAAAGACGCATACCCAAGCGTTCTTCGTTTTAAAGTTATGATATAAATTTTGCTACAAAATCTGTAAAGCTAAATTAATTAATATGCAGATCAAACAATATAATATGTAGAAAGTATTTTTTCATTTCATGCAATGTAAGTATAAATACAACAGAGTAAACATCTACAAAATAAAGCTTTTGAAATAAAATCTCAATTTTTAGTATTTAACTCCAAAACTTTGCCAAATATGAATGTGCAGAGGTTGCTAAAGCACTGTGAAATTACCTACTACATGTATAAGAGCTTTCTTTTGACGCTACGCTTTTAATAATATTAATTGTGACTTTTTCTAACGTTAACAGATCAACACTTGGCCATAGTTTGCCTGATCGTAAACAATAGCTAAAAATATTAATGGTTTTATTTTATCAAATATAATTTATAATCACTTTACATTGCAGTTATACATTTAAAAATAAAATTATTATGATAACTACTTAAATACATAGATACAATAATATATGACACAGATAAATAATGTAGGTGTAGGTAATGTGTATTTATATTTTTTCCTGAAAAAAAAAACACGTATTACAGATCTGAGTTTAGTCTTATATAACCAAAGTATGTTAATAATGATACCAGTGTAGAGTACAACATAGTACCAGTATTTATATGCTAAGTAATAAATGATAAATAGTAATTAATCAAACACGAAAATAAATAAATAAATTAACATAAAAGACATACCACACAGCGCAATCTAGCCCCATTAGCACTAAGCAAACGCTTGTGTCATAGCATAGTATAGCTGTAAGAGTATATGCTCTTACTAAGGATATTAGTTGGAATATAGCCAAGTCTTTCAATCTTTATGTTAAACAAACACAAAGAGGCTTCTAAAGTCAAATACTACAAATTAACTTTCTTGTAATTTTTATTGTCTGCTGCATTCATTGTTTATCATATTTTGTTATAATGTAAAAGTGAACATAAATTTGTTGTGATGATCGGCCTGCATTTCTCTCTGGTTTTATTTTTGGTATGGTATTGCTATATGCTTCATAAATTAATATTTTCGTTCTTTGTTAAGAGTTTATAGTAATTCGTTAAGTCCTAAATTGGGTTTTTATGACTTAACGACCTTTAAACGAAGCGGGAAATCATAATTTTTTGCCACAAAAGTGGTAAAATTTAGATGTTTTATAAAAAAATAATTAAAGTAAGAGAAAATCTTAAATATTAAACTAGTCATATACGAACTCATGTATGTAATAAGCAAATTATTATCATTTAAAACATGAAACCAACCATAAATGTTAACTAGAAGCACTCTAAAGTGAAATCGCTCCGAATATAGCAAGAGAGATACGAATATTTACCTATGTTATTAGACCTCCACAATATAACACATAGACGACTAAATGTTGCTAAAAAATACCACACATACGCCGACAAAGCTATCGTGATTGGTTGTTACAAACATCACGCAATACAACTGATTGCTGATTGATTCGTCGTACAGATGCGTAATACGACGGTATATTGATTGGTCCATGCAAAGCTCAGATATTACGGAACGCTTGTTGAAATGGCTAGTTGCTATTTCGACTTAACCACTTTATGTCCGCATAGAACAGCTTGTCTCTTTCAGGAATATAATTTTACTTCCATTAAGAAAATCAAATTGATCTGTCGCTACATTAGCGAGCGGGACGGAATAGAGATAATCAAACCAAATGAACATGGTGAGCATTAAATATTTACATATGTATCTATCGATATATAAACTCACACATATGTACATCTTCACTGTTGTATAGTTGCATGATATAGGTTTCCCTGTATTACATAGTCGATGTTAGTACTGCTTACACCTACACTCCAGGGTGCTAAAATATTAACCCCCGGGATGCAAAATATTATCTGCTCTATTTCTGAATGCAACTTGCGACGAATTTGTGGAGCTATTTAGGGAAATATGCAGCGTCTATATTTCCTGATATAGCAAAGCTTAATACATTTGTTAATTCATGTGACTAAAATCATATAAATAGTATTCTAATAAAATTAATAAAGGTCAAGTTAATTCCAGCTGTCAACTATTTAAATAATCTTGTTGCATTATAAAAGTATCGAACATAACAAAACCAAATATACAATAATTTTATCGCATGGTTGTCGCTATTACAAAATGTTACTTTGTCAGATGGATGTTAATCTATCTATCGATCTATCTGAAAAAAAGTAATAACTCAATAAAATTGCATGAATGAAGTATTAATTTACAATGAATATATGATGGCAACTACAAAAAACGCTTATCTTATGTGATTGGCAGTGGTTTTGATTCATAAACTTAATATTTCAAACACAAAACAGTACCAGCCTCGCCAGACACGCTATTAAGCCATAACATCTCCAAACAGCTAGTCTAAACACCGTCTCAGCGCAACTAGATAATCTATAAAAGGATCGCAAACTGCATCCGATGCAAGTGGATGCAAGCTGGCAGTATCAGATCTATGCACTATGCGCTGCAGCGGGACAGCGCTTGCTGGGATGTGGATGGAAATGTCATCGTTTTATTTGAGTAAAATTATGTTTAGGTAGACTACTATACATTACAATACAGTCTGAACATAATACTAATATCCAAAATGACATATTACACTTGGATCTTCTTCTTCTCATCGAATGATTGTGGCCAACTCTGGTGTCGTGAGTTGGATAGTAAAATCGTGTAAATGTAGTACTCGTATTTAAAAATATATTATGTTTAGACTGCAATACATCTTGCGTGGTGGTTGGGTACTTATCCCTACGCTTGGCTAACTATCATCTTTAAATGGACGATCAGTTGCCAAGTGCTGTATCATATGTCTTGGTAGTTTTGTATGAGCGCAAATTTTAATCCAATACAGGTGTGTTCAATTTTTTGATCACAACAACACATGAGCAAGCAAATGCTAGTATAAAAAAAGTAAAATTGGAACATTCCGGTACTGTAACAGAGCTATTCTTTATTCTGATTCATCTTCATCAATCACAGCCATATTTACAACCACTGCTGGGTATGAGCCTCTCTTTACATGTGCTTGTTGCGTCGATCTAGTGCAGATTTCATCCATGGAACTACTACTAAGACTATTCATTTCGGCGTCGACCCATCTCGCTGCCTGTTCACATATTCCTCGTCTGCCTATTCTTAGCCACCATTCAGTAATGATGAGTGGTGGCCAACAATATGCAGACCAGAGTACTGGTCCTTCTATTAAAATCTCTTCTAAATATTCAACATGTATTCTCCTAATAATCCAAACGAACACTACACAAACGGAAAGCTATAAATGGCGCGAGTAGAGAATGCAAGATTGCAAAAATGATGATATTTGTGCGGCATTTTTTCCGAACACGAGCATTTCATGCACCTCCATTTGTCCCAAATACACAGAATACAGCACATAATGTAATAGGCGGGGACGTACTCAGGACATATGTGCGAGTATATCAGTGGGGTGTATGTCAAAACTTATATAAAAACTTTAATTAATCAATTTATGATGTTAGTCGATCAAAATGATTTTTTAAAAGAAAATTGTTATGCATTTTGATGAAATACTCAATAGTGAAAGTGCCTCTTTAAAATACATTGTTCTAGCTAGTTGTAATACTTCCTGTTGAATGCTTTAAGAAGCTAGGAGTACATGCAAATATGTATTAACAAGAAAGTATTGAAGACCTTTCTTGTATCACTGTGTTTAACAAGAGTAATCTCTTGCCATTTTATAACGAGACGTTAAGCGACCTTTACTCTCATGTCACAGCAGGATGTTTCACATGTTCATGTATGCACATTTGATTGGAGTTTTATTTAAAAGTAAAAACTTTCTGCATTTTTTATACACCCTGCAGGTGGCCTGATGTTAAGAAGCTGTTTCAGCCTAGTGTGCCCGTCTCTGGGTTCCCTGCGTCCGTCCCACGGAATAGTTATATAGGGCGCGTCGAGACCTAGGTTGTAAATCTAATGGTTCGGAGCACTGCTAGAGCACACTTCGCGATGCCTATTTGTATGTCACTAGAGCTGCTCTGTTTATACAATTATCTTATAAATAAAATAAAAATACATTCAGGAACAAATTAATCAAAATGTAAAATGTTTAAGCATGTACGGAATAACCAAATTATTTTGGACAATGCCTTACTTCTGAAAGAACGCTGATGACGCAATAATAACAAACTCAGTGGATAGGAGACCGTGGTAAAAATATACAACTTACGTATAGGCGCTTCCGTGAGTCGCATGATATGTCCTAGCTGACCGAAATTACAGTCGTTAACCATGTTAGAGTTTCTTTGAGTTGTTTTTAAACTCCCTACACCATTGTTTGCCACACTTATACGTATTCGAATACCTACAAACCTATTTTATTTAACATACAATGAGTAAGTTTAACATACCTATATTAATATGAGGTTTCAACAGCTCCATGAGGGTATTCCCAAAAATTCTATTTGGCTGGTGCAACGAAGAATATGTCTCGGATTCGCATCCCGCCTGCTGCATTATGGATGTAGGCGAGGAACCGACGGGAGAGTAAACTATAATCAATTGATCTTATTAAGTATGCTTCATCGTCATCATCAGCCCGTTATCGCCCATTGCTGAGCATAGGCCTCTCATCTAGTACGCCACTCGTCCCGGTCATGCGCAGATTGAATCCAGGTGCTCCCTGCGATTTTTCTTATGTCGTCTATCCACCGAACTGTGGGTGACCTCTGTAATATACTTAGGTACACAAATGTCTGCTTAATTGAAGATCTAATTGAAAATAATCACAAAAACTTTCTGAAAGCTCTTAACCGAACCACAATTTAATTAATTAAATTAATTCCAGCAGATAATTGTATCTAAATAGGTGACTGTACATGTATCAGAAGTATGTAAATAGTAAAAAGGCACTTACAAAAAGAAAAGGTATATAATAAAACGCTCGAGTTCCATAATTAAAACCTACCTACCTGGAAAGCCTATGCTTACCTGCAAACTTTAAATTAAATTTAAATTCAGTGTGAATAAAATTTGGCCACATATCCCGCACTAAATATAAATTACGATCAATTTCACGGCTCCGGAATTAATTTCGTCCATATTCCCGCGATCGGTATTTTAAGTTGCGGAGTTTCATAAATGTTGCGCACTTTCTGATACATTGGCTGCCAGCTTGGGGATATACTAGCTGGGTTGTGCGGGTTTGTCTGAAATAGTTTTTGAGTATTTCTAGAGGTATGGTTCTAATTGAATGTGGTGATTGTAGATTTGTAATTGTGTATGTAGTATGTGTTTATGAAAAACTTACTATGTATAGTGCTCGTGATAGTATTGTCCGTTGTGGTGATCGTAGATTTGTGATGGTGTATGTATGTGTTTATAAAAAAATTACCACGTGCACGTGATCATATTGTCCGTATCATTATGTTATTATAAAGATGTATGTGGACGGGTGTCCAATAAAATAGTAAACCATTTTAGTGCTTCAATGAGTTGATTTGACAATTGATCTAAATCTTCTATCTAGAAAACAATGTTAAAATAATTTATATTTCCTGTTTAAAATGCAAACAAAAACACTTTCCCACAAAAACATACAAGTACGAAATATTATACTCAAATAGCAGCAAAAAGCACAGAATACCTATGTTTCATTAATGAACACGCATTGCATACTCATATTTCCGTTCCTGGATAAAATACTTTGATGAAAATATTCTGCAATAAACCGGGCATAATTACTGACTCTTGTACCGGAAATTATCAATTTCTGTGAGCCATAATCGTATTAAAAATATTATAAATGTTTTATATTTTGATACTGGGTTATGGAACAAAGTTAAAAATTAGCCAATAATAATATTCTATTTTGCTGTAGGCCTAGCGGCTGATGAGCAAATGGTTTGACAATGTCTTTAACAAACACAATTCTGTATACTGTAGGTTTCAGATATTTTTGCGCACTTGACATAAAACAGAACTAAACAAAGGTAATAAATTTCTCTTAACGCCTTTTATAACCGACTTCCAAGAGGGGATTTCATAATTTTTGAAATAATTCTAAATATACATCAAATAATATGTTAATATTTAGATCGGATAGTTAAAGATAACTTTGAATTTGTTTACCGGATGCCGAAACCAAGGTTCTGATATTTTTAAGGTTATTTACCTGCTTTTACAATAAATCTTAAAGTTTTAAATAAATTTAAAAGAACCTATCTCTTCATCTACAAGCATTGTCCTCAGTGCATTGCAGGTGAAATTTACTGCACATAAGGTGTCAAGGCTTGAACCTTGAATGAAGAAGTAGATACCTGCCTGAAACACAGGCAGGGCCTGAAATACAGGCTGTATACGAGAAAATATCAGCATGTTTTGTAGTTTGCGAGAAAATTAGCTTATGAAATCATAACTTTTGATAATTTTATTTTTAGTTTATAAGTTAGTTTTTAATAAGTGAAGTTCTTATTTTTAATTAGTAAACTATGTTTTGTAATATTTCAAAAGAAAAATATTACGTCTTCTGAATAAATAAATTAAAAATTATACAATTCGTTTTGAAAAGGAGAACACTTTTCTAACAAGAATTGACATCTAGAAAACAACAGAATACATAATCAGAGATCATCATAAAATGCTTTTGATACAAATAGGTGTTTAGTTTTGGAGGTTTAAGTGTCTGAATATAATTTTAACGAAATCTGCAGCCGTAAAATATGGTCCAATAACTAGTTTTCAATGTAAACTCCGTTTGCTTGATTATCTATAATTTAAGATAATACTACTTTATTAATTTTATGTAGTATCTTACTATACACTAGTTTGTATATAAATACAATACAATAAAATGGACAACAAGGTCACAAGGACTCCGTGTGTCTACACTAGTCTATAATATTATAGTTATCCTGTATACAATACGTGCCTAGAATGTGAGCTGCTTGTGATTGTTTTCTCTATGCCTGTACTATGTGATTTATATCTCATGTCATGATGTATCGCTGCGGGCTGCGGCTCTGTGAGTCTTCTGATTGATTCAGTTAGACTTGATCGCTAAACAATCTGTTTAAAGAAAGAAAGAATTAGTTCCATTCTAGTAAAAGTAGTATTGTCTTCTGGTGACTTAATGGTCGAATACTTTGCAGTATGTTATTTCACTTTCACTTCACATCATTTGGGTTTATCCAATTTTATTTTATTTATTTATTTCAAATTAGCAGCACACATGAGATTATGACACAATATTAAAATAATCCTCATTGTTTATTTACGATACAGTTAAAGGCACCTATTTAAAATTGTTCTTAAAGCTTGACTTAGACAGATCAATGCTCAATTGATAACTTCATACTAATAACTTGGGTTATAATACGTCGATCAAAACAATGCTCGTATCAATCTACACCCCACTAGTTATTAATACTAGGCAAGATGCTAACTAGCACTCTGACGTCACTGAAGTAACAACACCACATACCACTTACTGAGTTCGATCTCATGATTAATAGAGTAAGTTGGGACCAGTTGGGACGAGTCGGCTGAGTCGGCCGACTTGCCAACTTGTATACGTCGATGGTCTGACAGCTCAGACTGAGTTAATAATGAGACTTGTAAGCTAGACATGTGATTATGTGATGCTACGTCGTGAACAATCGCTAGCACATTCATGTTATGATCTTATGTGTCAATAGAGTGGATAGCAGCAGCTGACATTCACTAGTATTGTGTCGAGATAAAAAGTTATCTGTGTCACTTTCAGCAGTTGTTTCAGTGTAATTGTAATTTCAAAGTAATATTTAACTTTTACAAATGATAGTTGTTGTTCATTTTATTCAATAAATTTTAATTTCATAATAATAATAATATTTTTTTTAATTTCATTTTACAAATTCATAAAAACAAATGAACTCGGAAACAAAACACCAATCAAAGACATATAAACTGTCATATGACAGTCATCCACCAATCACAGAAATATCAAGAGTTATACGACTGGTAATTCAATTTCTAGTTTAAATTTTCCGAATTTCTGTTTTTTTTAATCATTCATTAATTGTATTTTTTTATGTGTTTTTTTCTTTTTGTTAATTATAACAAAAACAAATTAATTTACATGAATATTATTAACGTGATGCTATATTCATATTTAACTGAATCATCCTATCATATTTTTAACAAGCCGATTACTTAATAATAGATTCAGTAAATGCATTTATAATGTGGGATTGGAATGTCAAAGGTCTAATCTAGGCTTAGCCTTGATCCAGGCTCTCAACTGTGGCCTAAAACGCAGGCTTTCAATGATTTACTGAATATTTCATGCAGATTTGTGTTAACCTATTTCACTCTATAAATATCCTTTTTATTGGCGACTCTTCAGTAATAATAATTGTAAGATCTATTATGTTATTTATTTAAATATATACAAAATTTACATAAATATACAGGAAAACAAGATAAACTCAAAAAACTTAGCACACCGTCCATACTGTCGCTGTGCGGCAATGTTCCAAAATAACACACAAAGAGCCATGTTAACAACTTCATAAGTTTCTTATTAGCAAGCCATCTTAGTGTGGTATTAGAATTATGATAAGACAACAACAACACATTCATAAACATTACTGCTTTTTACAATTTCAATGTATTCATATATCTAAAGCCAACTCATCATTTGACTTTGCATTTTATTATTTAGAAGATTTTTGCTTATTCCATGCTAACCAACCAGTCTCAGCCTCTAACAATACAGTGTCATAGGCCCCCGAGGCCTCTTACTATCCAAGTTTTACAGAGCCGCTCCTGAAGGCAATCAGCTTCATAATGCAGCACCAGCACTGCGGCCGGTAAATTATAAACCATGCTGCAGCCGGGCGCAGCTTAGCGGCTTGGCCAAATAAGGCCAATGTTGAAAACAAACCAGGCCAATGTTTGTGCCAAGTGCGGTCAAAAGGTAAGTAAATGATAATAAACGAAAGATAACCAGTACATCTCTCTCTCCAACTCTCTCTCTCTCTCTTTTCGAGTCGTATTACTCATAACTGGGGGTAGTGACTCCCCCGCAGAATTAATCCCTTGAAAAAATTACAAACGTTATACTATAAACCGGGTTATTCTAGGCAAGCGCGCTAGATCGTAGATTATAACGTTGCTTTACATCAGGCAAGTTGTAGTCAAGCGTGTGCTATCTCATGTAAAAAAAATGTAATTGAATATTACATAGTGTAATCAATTATTTTGTTTCAATGTTTTGATAATATTATATCTATATAAGAATGTGTAATCTGCTTATTTGTTAAATTAATGTTGTTCCTGTTAGCCACGTTCTCAATTTAATTAGTTAGCTCGCGATTTACCGTTTCTGTTTTCTGTGTTTGTTTTCCATTTTTGTGCTTATTAAATTAACAATCATGTTAATATTTAACAAATTGCCTTATTCATTTCGGCAACGTTATTCCAATTCTACCAATAAAAATTACACTTACATTTTTCCATTATTTTTTTAATAATCTCAATATTGGTATTAACGATTGGTCGAACACATACCAACACAAGCTCCGTAGCTTGAATAATTCACGGCAGAGGGCGCTTTGTGTCGAGCAAAAATAGTCGGTTATATGAGTGCTTTTGTCGTCACACAATTATTGTTCGAGAAACATGACAGGAAAATAATGTACGGGGAAAACGTGGAAGAAAATGGCGGCTTCAAATGTACGGGTGAAAAATAAACTTCAGTTTGAGGATGTGTTGTATTATTAAAGTACTATAACTGACGAGTTACTAATATATTTATATACCTAATTAAGTTGTCATGAAAGTGACCAACCCTGGTGTCGAGAAGTTTAATTAATGTATGCAAAACTTAGAATATAAGAAGTTCCCTGGCTATACGAAACATTTATTTTCAATTGAATATAATTAGCGTCTTGTATCGTGCATTAGGTAGAGTGCGGAATTGAGTTAAGAGCATTAGACGCTATACAGTTTTTAATCGTCATATTGTTTCGCACGTCTATCTTTTTCTCAATTATAAAGATTTACAATAATATATAATAGACATTATTGTAATTTTAATCAAAGGTTTGTCCTAATCAGAAAAGAATATATACATAAATAAATCAATACGATTACTATCCCCAACTACCCCTACAAGCCCTGCCTATGATCTCCGACCCCCACTGCTGCCAGTATCCAGTATCCAAAGTACATAGATGTCGCGTCCGGTGTGCTATGACGTCGTAATTCGAGACCTGACGCACACTCACTCACTGACTGACCATAGAACGTACACTGTATAGATTGCCTGTACGTAGTAAAGTCTATAATTTCATGGAATTTTGTAAAAATAATGATAAACTCTTGCATCACTACATATAGCATCAGTAGCATGGAACGTAGAGCTACACATAGCATAGTGTCGACTCAACATGTTTCATCCGCATATGTTTTAAAAACTTTACCTATTACTCCATACCATAATATTTGGGTCAAATTTACCATAAGAACTGTATTTTTTTCATTAAAATTGAGTAAATTATTCATTTACAGAATACGCGATAGATAACAACATTGTTTTGTGTATTTTGTTATGCATGCAAAAATTCTTTTAAAAAAATTAATTTAGTTTGAGATAACTTTCTACAAACACTATTTATACATATACTCGTAATACATATATACTTTTTTTAATACGAAATAGGCTTACGTTTGACTACAGCCTACTACTACTATACTTAGTGAATACTACGTACGATCATATGCATCTCAAACACAGGCTTGCCTTTATATGCTATGCGTTTTTCATGCGGTACTTCCTCCATGCCTCCGCAGAGCAGTTTACGGTTATGTTGCGGCAGCGCTGTGAATCTCCCTCTATTAGTGCCAGCAGGAAGCGGACACCAGTTCGGGAAGAATTAGGACCTGAACATCATCTATCAACAGACTTTTTGTAATAGGATGGATACAAAAGGCGCCCAATCGCTGCGGGAATAATTTTGGTGTTGAGTCGTTTGTGTGACGCTACAAAACTTTTTTTCCAATGGTAAAGTATAATAGTGTACATGACAATACCTTCCAACTTATTACTAAAGTGACTGCTCGAATTATTTACTGGGTTTTTCATGTATCTTAATCTACATAGAGATACTTATCTGAACATATTGAATAATATCTCTGAATCTCTCACCCGCTTATCCATGCATTTTTAGATTAATTTTTAACATAAGCACCAGCAATAATTGGGTCACAAAAAAGACATTTAAAGTAGGTCAAGGCCACCAAATCCCCATCATTATCTTGCATTGAAAAACCTCGTGAAGTTGTTAACGAATGTACCGCCGCTGAATATCTCATGGCGGCGGAGTGGGCTGAGCGAGGCGCACCACTTCCTGCCCGGTATGACGGCGACTACGCGGCGCCAGCCACACATGGAGAATGTGGTAGAGAGGAAGTATATAAATTCCTAATTTTATTAGTACTTCACAAGAGAAATTAAGTTAGTTGGTGAAATAGACCAACAAACTCCGTTCCTTCTTGGCGATGTGAAAGAACAACAAATTGCTACACATTCACGGAGCCAAGGGATTGTTGTGATTTTTGAGATGATAGGAGAATTTATGAAAGTGATGTTAGTTTGTTTATCCCGAAATAATAAGGGTGTTTGCTAAAAAATATGATTTGCTGCTTTTAAATATAATAATTTGTTGTGAAATTAGTTTTATATGTTGTATAGTTTCTATGTGATTAAGGTATTCATGCGTTGCATTGCATGCATTCAAAATCACAATGAGCCTTACAAGAAAAGTTTGTAGCTGTTTATTTGCTCCTATATAACATCGATTTAACATGAAATTGTAAGGAAATATCGCATAGAAAGAGAGGCATTTGTATGTAATTTCTATCTTTATTTAGAGACGAAATTAATATTTATTGCACGTTGACACATCTGCACATTTACCTAATCTACTACACCATTCTCGCGAAACGCTGTGTTTTGTACGAAATTTATGACTCTTACGTATCTAATTTGATGACTAACTTTCGACCCTATCTGTTTACGCTGAAAGTCTATTTTAGATTTTTTCATTTGTTTCTGAACATGGTCGCATGTTGTGTATACAATTTAAACCTCTATTACAATACATTTAAGGTGTTTTTTGTATGTCTTTGTGTGGAAATTGGGGTAGTCGGCCATACCATCATTTGAAGGCGAGTGAGTGTTACAAGTAATGCCTTCGTTTACAAGAAGATTTATTATGTATTTACATGCGTGGTGTTGAAGTGTGGATTACATTCTTGTCTGTGAGCAGGGTTTGGGGAATTGGCCCTTGTGAGGGAAAAGTTTGTGGAAAACTGTTGTAACAGTCTGGTAACCTTATGTCTTGGAACGGCTTGTTCTGTCTGTTGGTTGTAAGTGGTAACCTTATGTCTTGGAACGGCTTGTTCTGTCTGTTGGTTGTAAGTTTCAGTGTCAAATAGCTGCTTAAAAATAAAAAAGTTCAAATTTAAATGCTTAACATTTGCATTATAACCATCCGAAAGTAAAATTATAACATTTATATATTTCTATACTAAACTATAATAGATATTTCAATCGTATCGTTTCATGTATGTTGTCATGTGCAAACTATTTTATTAAAATATACTTTTTTGCATATCTGATTTACTATTATGAATGATTAGTAGCTTTAGTATTAAACCGATCAGTTCTATAAAAAGTTGATGAGAGTACCTTCATCAATCCGGAAGCGAGTCATCGCAATTACAACACGATGAAAAACAGATTCCGCACTTCCATACCTAGTTGTCGAGCTTTAGATTATACGACAGCATTTTTTTTTATATAACTTAAATACATTTTAGTTTTTTTTACGTCCTATGTCGTGTTTATTAACAAAAAGGAGCCAAGCTATACAATGAGACAAATATGAGTAAACATTTTTTGATTGCTCTTAGATGATAGTAAAAATCATAAATAAAAAGTAGGCTTGGTCTTTAGTAAGTATTTGTAAATAATATCTATCTTTACGTTTTTTTACACATGTGTAAAAAGTGGGCTAGTTCATATAGCTAGGTGTACTAGCATACTAATAAAAAGCTTTTTTTTATTAACCTATTGTGTCCCACTCCTGGGCAAAGGTCTCCCTCAACTCCCTCCATGTGTTCCGGTCGACAGCTTCCTCACACCAGACACCCCAAAACTGATCAAAATCCTGACGCCTGCAGGTTTTGAGAATAAAAAGTAAAAGACAAAGGTTTAATTTTTAAAATCACAGTAAGAATCGTGAGTTGTAAACGTTCTTTCGCGAGTAATCCTTCAAAGATTGCCAATTACCCGACACGTGTTCTGTCTCGCTCACACATCACCGCCAATTACTCCATATTCGCGGTAATTAGCACAAAAACACCCCTAATTAGAGTAAGCTAGATTAACTACGTGGAAACACGGCTTTTCCTAAATGGTTTTCTTACTATTAGGAGAATAAATAGGATTTTGTTGTGAAAAACTAGGTTTGTGAAATATGTATATATTTTTACTGAAGAAGCAAAACGAAATTATTGTGTGTTATGACAGGTACTAATGGAATAACAGAAATAATTAGGAATGGTAAAATCTCTACTGAAATTTAAAAAAAAACATTTTGTTTAATCTAAGCATATGTAAATGTAAAAAAATAAATAAATAAAAAATAATGTAAACCTTGAATTAAAGCAATTTTTTTTGGCGATACAGTTCTTAACATCATCATCATCTGCAGCCGGGTATAGGCATTTCTCTTGTCATGCCTACAAGACATTGGCACAGGACCGAGACACTACTCATAAGCCTATGCAATTCAAAACACAAAGCTACTTACTGTCCCTACAAATATAAAACAAATACCTACATTTATACATCTGTAAATATGGCGGTAATTTTTCTCGGAATGATTGATGATATAATTAGAGCTCAGCAGGTGATACGTGCGTCTTCCGATAACGATATTAAGGTTGACACCATGATGAATGTTCCTGCATCTCTTTACAAACAAGACTTTACGCTTACAAGGAAATAATAAGATATGTGATATATTTGAAATAATTTAAGGAATAAAATTATGTCTTCTAGCATATGTACCAAAACAAGAAATTTGGGAGCCAATTCCATGCAGGTACATTTTCATTTCATTTCATTTATTTATTTCTTCATTTAGGTAAAAACTAAACTTAGTTTTGTACACTTATGAATGTAAACTAAATCTAATATATAATAAATGTTGCCAGAGGCATACTATTAAAATACTTCCAAATTATAAAATCTAATACAATTAGAAAAAAAAACTTCCTAACCACAATACTAAAATAAATTGAATACAATATAATAACAATAACAATACAATGTAACTACATGGTTACAGTCAGGAAATAAATTGTCAGTTTTAACATGAAATATGAAAAACCTACTACTTAACTACATACGAGTACATGCTTCACCTTCCTCTTCATTGACACATGATTAAGTATAACTTTTAAGGTTTTAGCGACATAGTCTAAAGTCTGATTCCTAAACATAAAGCTTGGATCTAAATAAAAAAAAAGTATACTTCGTAATCTAGCTAAACATCTCGCCAGCAAAAAATCTGGAAAATACATACAAAATAATCTCTACAAAAGCCGTTCACCACAAAATTCTCAGTCTTTGCGCGTTATTCTAATTCGATAAAGAGTAAATAGGATATAAATATAAAATAAATACAGATATTACGTTTATTTGCGCAAGTATTTACATAGGTTGGAAGCTAGGCACACAGCGCGGTCTAGAAACTAGATCTCAGCCCAGATATGAGCTCTATATTAATGGATGGGCTTATTCAATCAAGTAGTTAGTATTTACCTAACTCGCTCGTAGCTTGCATGGAGGATACATTTATAGATAAACATGCCTTGATGTTAGTTTTAGTATGACTCGATATAACGAAATGACAGATGTGTATATTATATATATATATATATATATTTACGTGGGGTAGGCTTACGTCTGACTACAGCCTGCCTGATGTTAAGCATTGCTGCAGACTAGGATGTAACACGCTTACCTAGAAGATACCTATTAACTCTAGATTTGAAGACCCCTTGTTCATAGTTCGCAGGAAACACAACTTCTGGTAAAGTGTTCCAAACCTTAAAAGTATATAAAAAGCCCTTCAAAGTACTCTGGGATCTACTGTTCATATAGGTACATGCATTTATACATAATCTTTTTATGTACATTCTAAGAACTATCCGTAAATACGAATATTTTTTAATACATATAGGTATGTCGCTGGTGTTACTTCATGAATAGGTACTCGCCTTATCTTATGTAAGTATACATATAGGTATGTCGCTGGTGTTACTTCATGAATAGGTACTCGCCTTATCTTATGTAAGTATACATATAGGTATGTCGCTGGTGTTACTTCATGAATAGGTACTCGCCTTATCTTATGTAAGTATACATATAGGTATGTCGCTGGTGTTACTTCATGAATAGGTACTCGCCTTATCTTATGTAAGTATACATATAGGTATGTCGCTGGTGTTACTTCATGAATAGGTACTCGCCTTATCTTATGTAAGTATACTATAGGTTACTAGCATTTACTTCTGATTTACTATAAACAACTTGTCTTTTCTAAGAAATTTAACACATCTAAGAGATTTAACAGTACATTAGTCAGAATTTACACCTCTATACATTATTTAAGCAATTCGCTGACATTTACATACGTGTTCGTTCACGTTTAATGAATGAAAGCTACACCTATTTGACTTAATATGAACGTAATATTTGGTTTAATATCAAATTACAAAATTAAGACAGTAAAATGTATTTCACAATAATAGTTTATTTATAGTTTGACTGAGAAATAGTAAGTTTTCAAGACGTTTAATAAAAATAATACAAATAGAAAATAGTTTTTTAAGCCGTTAATATTCAACATGTGAACGGTTCTTTACGATTAATAAGTGACTCTAAACACTCCTTACGTACTTACTACTTTACTTACCATAAAACTAAGTACTAAACTTGGAACATCACAGACTCTCTCCAAAAGCACTTACAATTATAATGTCGAGACAAAATTACATTATTTCATCAGTCGATTTCAATACAACGTTTTTGACACCATTATTATCATAATCAACAGCCTTTGGTATTGGCAATAAACGTATTTTATTTATTTCATTTCAGAAATCATACTGCTGGGTATAGGCCTCTATTCACCATACAACTAATTCCATTCAACCACAATATTCAAATTGTATTAATTAAGTAAAACTGACTGAAGTTAGAAGCAAGGCAACAGTCTTGAAGTAACACTAGTGATCGCACGCAGCGTCCCTCGCTCCGATACTGAGCCAATCTATTCAAACAATATCATTAACTAATTTAACGCGTGTAATGGCTTGCTACTGTTTAAACAGTACTTCAAGTTGGTATGGTAGCTTAGTTGTACTTACTTGAAGTATAAGTATTTAATTCAAAGTATCTCCAATTTATTTAAAACATAAAGTAACTAACTAATAGTATATATTTACAAGTCTTATACATTATATTTGAAATATACAATATACCTAAATGTTCAAATGATTTAAACACACAGTGCACATGCTAATTAAACTACCTATATACCTATTGTGTTTAAAATTCATCCATCTATTTACTACTGATTTCTACAACAAACTATACCAGGTTGAACCCCATCCCTCTGTAACCATACAATTAGAATTTCCCGGACAATTCGAATGAGTTAATGTAGCAATTAAAACGAGCTACTGATTGGATTCTATATCAATGTCACCCTACTCCGAACTATACCACAAACCAAAATAGACCCTATCAACTTTGATCTAGAGACGAAAATTGAATGCGCTGTAATTCCTAGTTAATTATTACCTTAAAATCAAGCTTTGAAGGACGATAAATATTGCTTATTTATCTGAATGTTTCTTTTAACGACAGTCGATTATGTCAGATCGTGACGTATGAATGACATATGATGTGCCTTGGAATTTTTTATCTCCTAATTTAGAAGAATTATAAATTGATTTTTTCTTGGTACTCTAAAAAAATATCAACACGAAACTACTTCTAAGGATAAAATTATCTAAGTGAGCAATAAGTAACTATGGATACAAATACAAGACAAACCGATAATTATGATAAGGCCGCCACTTATGGCACTAGAATAACTTATTTTAAACATCTTTCGTTGTATTTTATTTCGTATACAATAAATAATTGTATATCTACTTATATGTATCTGTCGCAGGCATTTTGTACGATTCCGCCGTTTACATACGGCGTCGTCAGTTTATAAACGCTTGCTGTTATGTAAAATGCCGAAGGCAAAATGTATAATGCCTTGGCTCCTCCTCGCTTCGCTCGTCGTCGCATGTGCGTGGTAAAAAGCAACCTAACGAACCTAATCTTACCTCCTGTCACAGACAAGTGACTTTATAACACTCCCATACCGGGATTAAAGTAAATTTGTAAAATCATAAGTTATAACGGATGCAAGATTTTGGACAAGCGTTTATAAACTGACGACGCCGTATGTAAACGGCGGAATCATACAAAATGCCTGCCACATATCTATGATAAAACAGCCCTTTATCGATATTTGAGTAGCCTAAACTACAGATGTTATGTCTAAAATCATCCATCATCTATTTAGGTGCAATTCCTCGCTGCACAGGTAAGAAATACATTAAAATATTCGTGGCTGGGCGCCTCAGGCGGGGTCGGGTGACAGCGCTAGTGAATAATACACGCGCAAATCCGGGGAGCGAGGGAATTCACACTGAACCTGGCTGGAGTACTGGCTGTGGGGACTTGGGACTACTTTGTGACATGCACAACTATATAACTATAACTACATTATGAGGTAAAAAGTTTAAAATACGCTATGTTCCTTTTTTAAACTTGCTAGGCTCACACTTGACTATAACTCGCCTGATGTTAAGCAACGTTGTAGTCTACGATCTAGCTTGTTTCCTAGAAGAAATTGGTGTACTTTCAACTTGAAGACCAATAGGAATAGAGATTCCGGCAAGGAGTTCCACAGTTTGAATGCTTGGTGCGTATGCGCGTAATGCGTATTCGGAACCTCAACTCATTCTTTTAAGATTGCCCTAAAGTTATTGTATTTTATGGGCTAGATGTATTTTGTAGTTTTAAAACACTTTTTTAAAATTAATATTAAGAATAATATTATGTAAATGAAATTTGAATACATACATGGTGGTTTAATCCTTTTAAGCGTAAGTATGTTCGTAAGTTTCTTTCTTATTGACGTATATCGTACTAAGCTACTTTATACCCCAAAACGAAGCGATCAAAGACGTGTGGGACCAGTTAAAAAATTATCATTAGAATCACATCCCTAGTTGTTTATCGTCCCATATCCTCATTGTCCGTGGTGTAACCTGTCGATAACAGGTGTAAAGTTTCCCTCCGCCGGCGCTCGGTGCAGCGGGAGTTCTTATATTAGCGGGAATTGCACCTCACCGGGTCACCTGCATACATCTGGTGATATAACAGGGGGTTTATACCTCTTGGGCAATTATAATACAAAAACACAAACACAAAAGTGTTTATTGGGCGAAATAATATACAACTAGGTATACTCGTATAATTAATTATTAATTACTTAGGTCAATGTATAAGTTTGGCTATTCAGTGAGGTAACGCCGCCATCATTTTAGGCACCTTGCCCACAGATTCCGATTTCAGTTTCGTTTTTATTTTAGATTATATAGTTATTATTATGATATTATATTAAAACAAAAGGCTTTCTTTGTCGTCGTGTGTATTTGCACCCTACAGTAAGTCTCAAGAGAGCCGGAAGGGCAAGGCGCCCTCCCACATCCATTTTCCCAAACACAATACTATTTGAACCTAATTGACTCATCTATGCGATATACAACCACTTCGTACTTAGAAACGACGATTCAATAGTCCAGTCAAAATATAATTACGTATAAATATAAAATACAAAAAATATGTCCAATACCTTTTGTAGTTAATAATGTTTTTGATTTTTCTCGTGTTGATAGTTTTGACAACAAATGAAAATCAGCAATACAATATTTACGAATCAATTACTGTTGATTATATATTTTTTAACAAGACAGACTATCCATCAAGGATTTTCATCCCTCTCTTTCTATCCATCTATTAAAATGTCACATCATGTCAACTGATTAGCGCTGCGCTATTATAGGTGGATTACAAATTTTCATCCAATCACAAAGTGGTTAAGTTAATTTTCATCGGAGAGTTAAACTGATCGTCGTTCTATAAATAATAGTTATCGTATATAACTTGCAAAAATGCTTGCAGTTTTGTATAAAACCTGCATAGTTTCACCTGCACTAGATAGATGCAAGTTAGCTTTTCATTACACCATGATGAATGATGCAGCCTCACTGCCTCACTGCCTTACTGCACTGCATACAGGTTTCCTCCGACAATGGATCGCTTGTAAAGGATTGGGAGGTAAATTTACATTACACTTTATATTAGTTTATATCTAACAGTACAAGTGGCGCCATCTGCCGCTTATTCTGAGTTAAAACAGATTGGATGTATACCGATACACTTTGATTAAAAATCCGATTTTTAAGAGTGGTTGAGTGTGTTTCCTTGTTAACTATTCTTTTTTAATATTAATATTAATGGCCTAAAAAAATTGGACAAAAATGGCATAGAGTATACCAAGCCTTTATTTACCTCAATTATGTACATACTTTAAAAAACACTCTTCAATTGAGACTAAATTAACCTACTTTTATTCACTCAACTGCACGTAACTTCTAAAAACGACGCGGATGCAAATTACCATATTATACCACAATAGACTACCGACTACAATATCCCATCGATAACGCTATGCTCGCGATTTACCTCAAAATAGGGAAAATCTCAAAATATAATGAATAATAATATCATTTTATTTCTTTTACTTAATATTTCACAAGTAAAATATATTAAGAACTTTATTTTCTTAAATTAGTGTTAAATACAATCATCATTTGTTAGCATTAAGAGGTAATTGTATTAACAACATAATACTCTAATTTTGACTTTTTTTACGATACAATGACACGTGAAATATGAACGAGTACTCATACTTCTTGTGTGTTACAAAGTGTTCCAAAGCTTTACTAGAAGCTTTTTCTGGGGGCACGGCAGTGCCCCCGCCAAGTCGAGCGCGAAGCAAACAATGCCGTACCATCCTTTACTGGAACCATTTCGCCGCATTTTCAGGCCTCTATTTGAGAACCTCTGGATGAGACTAGAACACTGAAATTTTCATCATCTGGTAAACTATATGGTCACACTGGAAATCCAAAATTTCAAGTCGGTATATCATTAAGTTCCGAAGCTAAGGGAAAACAAAGTTTCGCATTTATGACACTCACTCACTCATGATCATCAAAATAGAACTAGTACTTCCCATTAACTCAGAGAGCTGAAATTTGGAAAAGAGTTAGGGTTTAATGGCCACATAAAGGGAAGTCAAGTCTCGATAGATTCTTGTCTAGATTTCATTACTTTTTAGAGATAAACAAGCAGCTCCATCGAGACTTGTCTAGTTTTTTACAGAATGTTTTTGGTGGGATTCTCATTTACCCTTTCTTTTCATCAAATTCTCCGTAAGTACACGTCTATACTCGCATCCATCAAACCATTCCCGAGCAGATATCGAGGGATTGAAATTCTAATACATTCCGTCTCGCTCTAACAAGGCACTGTGGCGAGCATCCGTCTCTGTCTTTAATTAAATAGGCTTCAGTTCTATTGCAAGCAGTTACACAGATTCATTTTGTTCTAGGTTTTTGTATTTTTATTTGGGTAGGTATGTGTGGTTTGTAAATGTTTTATGTAATTATTTCGTATACGTATAATATTATGGACTTCATATAAATAGGGCTTCGCATTAAGTATATAAAGTATATTTAAAGATTGAGTATACGTGAAAGTGTTGATTACTAACAAAACTATAAAACGGTTATCGACGTGGATGAATTTTTTGAGGTTTTTTACAATTAACGGTTAGGCATTTACCTACACTCCCCCTGATATAACCCGATGATGCCAGTAATATTTTGAAATTGTGTATGTGTGAGTAATTTTGTTTCGTCTAGCGCAAACGTGTGAACCGAGCTTATAAAAATATTTAATCTTTATCATCCTTCATAGTAAAGATAACGAGATAATGGAACTCACTACCTGGAGCCCTGTTTCCTTATAATTACAACCCAGGGGTCTTCAAATTCAGAGTAAATAGGATTCTTCTAGGAAAAAGTGCATGAAAATCTTAGAGTACAGCGGTGCTTAACATCAGACAAGCTGTAGTCAAATGGAAGCCTATTTCCTGTTAAAAACAAGATTAATTTAGTTGAAATGTAAGAAACTCATCTACTGGTAATATAGTGTTAGTGGTCGACGCTAGCTGTAACAATTTGATGCTAAACTTGTAGAGTGACGGACTGTTATTAGGTGTCTCCATAGAAAGTCTACTGCTATGGTTTAAAATAAATTTACTATGCAGACCTAAATTTTTTTTAATCATTTTATCAATGCATTGACTAATCTCATTAGTATGATGAATTTTATCTGTTTTTAATCGTCAACTTTAAAAAAAATCTGACCCTTTTAACAGATAACGTGGTATATTTCGCTTTATATTTACATATTACAAAGCAACTATTTAAAAAGTACTTATTATTTTAAGCACCAAACAAGCCTATTTATACACATCTTATAATAAGTATGTATATACAAGAGGAAGGTACTATACGTACATATCATTTATCTAGAACCCATGATACAAGCGTCAGCTATATGGATTGATGACGCTGGGTGATATGTCCTAAAATATTTATTTATTATAAAAGATATATAATAGGTCCATAGAGAGCGCAAAGTTTGTGAAACAGTGTGCCGCTGGAGTCAACTCCGGGACATTATTGCGATCCAATGTCAAACCGCCAGCTTGTACTTAACAGGATTATTGCTAACTTGACATTAGCTTAATTGAATTATCGGTACAAGCTATGTTAAAATAATCTCTCGCTTTGAGTCGTATTTCCTCATGACTGAGGGAAGTGGCTCCGTGGATTAGTAGATTTCGTTCATATTTTTGTTATGATAGGCACGGCACACTAACAAAGTAAAACATTTTGTACGTACAACCGTCTCTAATATAATAATAATAATCTTCTCTAATAGTATAATTCTAGCTTATTTTCATCACTCTGATCTCATGTCTGAAATGATCACGGATATATATTTCCCAGATTAACGCAACATGGTAAGTTTTAGCAAACGTTTCCATTAACTCAATCCAACATATGTAAGTAATAATGATTGCTCGCAATATTTATTTTTGACTGCAAAAATAAAAATGAATAAATATTGTCTTTCGTGTTTATAAATAAATTCACAAATAATAAAAAACTCATATAAGCCGATAGACTTTTGTGTAGTACAAGTAGACTGTCCAAATTCTAAATAGTAGAAGCAAACGGTCTCAAACAAGTGATCTCTTCGAAAAACATGGTAAAAGCTATCTGAGAGGTTACAGTCATATGTTATCTATAATGGGGTTAGTATTATTTTAGAGAGTTGTAAACGGGTAATGAGATTATTGAATATATGCCTTCTCTAAGAAAAAAATGTAGGCATCTCTACATTTGACCTTAGTAAATCTTCGAGTGGAGGTACAGTGATAGTATGTAAAAAAACGTAATTAAAGGAGTTTGTAGACACAAAACATAGATAAGACAAACGTCAAGCTTAAAACAAAAAAAAAGGTTTCATTATTATTTTGTCCTATTATTCAAACCTAACAGTACATAAAAAATACATTAACAAGAATACATTAAAAGTAAAAGTTTTCTTGTATTATATTTTATTGTAACCGCTGGTTCGGAAAATAAAGGCTCCTACAAAAATAACGCGACAACAAACAAACGACCAATGTGTAAACATAAACTGTAAGTCGCTTCGTCAGACGCGTCCGCAAATGGGGCTAATACCGTGGACCAGTGTGCTTAGATACTGGACTAATAAAAACTACGTATTTTAGTATGACTACTCTATCTGTCTAACTTTACTTATAATAAAGCTGAAGAGGGTCAAAAGTCTGAACAATGAAGATATTAAAAAAAAATATTTGGAGATTCTTCGAATCTATAGCAGAACACGTTCCAACAATTTCTAGAGATTTTGTCTATTTATCTGCTTGTCTGTTTATTTAAACGCTCATCACGCAAAAACGGCTAAACAGATCTTCATGATTTTTTATATGTAGGTAGTACGAGGTCTTATGAGTATACTACTACTACTTTTTATCGTAAAATAAGGTGACTGAAGCCGCGGGCGTCCACTAGTTTTGAATAGAAATGATGGAATTTTAGTAGCATATAGTAAAGACAATTTTAATAATCATCACTAGTTCTCTTGAGTATTGTTATTGTCTCATGTAAGGAATGTTTGTAGTCTAATATAGAAGATCAATACTATTACAAAGATGCTCTTGTTTGTTACAAATCTGCAAATATTCAATGTTTATCTATTTCTATTGTTTATCTGTTTATGTTTTTACCTGGACTCAATCTGCGGAGAACCAAGACAAGTGGCGTACAAGAAGAGAGGCCTATGCTCAGCAGTGGGCTATAACCGGCTGTTGATGATGATGTAATCTAAGTAGGTACCTACTTAATTTGAGTAAATTTATACATAATAGTAGCAAATACTAAAAGTTGACAGGAGAACTTATGTAAGTGTTAAAACGTGATTTAGTTAGAAAGTTATATCCATATTATTTGGATAGTCTATGTTTTACCCTAAAGGCTACTAAATGTCGTGTGTTTCTAAAGGATGCTGAGAACGAGCTTGTGTGTTTGTGTTGATAATGTTAGTTGTATCATGTGAACTAGTCCTTCTAATCTATAAACTTTAATTATCTTAAATCGTTGGGGTATGATTAATTAAGAAGTGGAAGTGGAAGTGGTTTATTATATTATTTTAGAAAGTAGTTGGACCCCTTTTATAAAAATAAATTCACTGAAAAGTAGTTTAAAAACAAATAGCTTTCAAAATCTTTCAGCTCATAGCAAAGCTGCTACGAAGTGTTACGTCGTAGAAGCTTCTACGAGGTGGCGTAGCACTTTTCGGCGCGGAACTGTGTCAATATTGACCTGTTTTATTTCGTCCTTTTTGCCTTTTAGAGGACATTCTGCCTTCTTGCGACAACAAATACATTGTACATATAAAATGTTAATCATGGTTATTTCTCAAAAAAAGAGGGTTATTTACAATAATAATACATAAAAACAAGGGAAGAAAAACTAAACATACTACTTCTAACTACAACATAAAAAAGGAGGCAATTAGAAAATCTTTAGAAAAGCTAAAGATATGTTATTTCTTGTTTATTTATGAATTCCAGTTTTAACCACTTCAAATTAACGTTTTACAATACGTGAATGTATTATAAGACGATAAGAAAAATATAACATAAATGTACAAAAAACCTTAACATTCAAACAAAACTAAAATTTAAGAATGATCGGAAAAATCTATAACTCATTATGCTAATTTTATAAATATGTATACACTATCACATAATCTATATTCTTAGTGAATTGGTATCATATATGAATGCCCTATTAAAACTATTTTCCAACCACTAACAAATAAAACAACATGATAACAGTATAAATAAACAAAGTTCCTGTATACATAACACTTTCTTATTCACGTGAACCTTATTTTATATTTTTATTTAATAAAATAGTAAAGAACCCGTCTCCATCTGTGCAAAGCGTTGAGACGTTCCAGCCGCGGTACATAATTGCCCTCCATTGGTCGTAAAACTAGCAATTTTCGAAAGTAAACAGGTTTATTTATTTTTCCTGTTAGCGTTTTTCCTGTTAGCGTTTTTCCCCGTCCTATCCCGGGTCTGCTCTCGCTCCGCTAATTTGCCCTCGAAGCCTTCGACGGGATGCTGGATGGGATGGAGTTAAGCTGGGGCTGATTTATACTGGGTTACAGATAATTTGAAGTGTACGTACAGCTTCAAACACACACACACACACACACAAACACAGAAACGCTAGCTGAAGTCAGATACGATTTTTGTTCTTAAGCAACTATCGCTGCAGTAAGTTCTGGATGGGTGGCCAAAAAGGGTCATTACGTTGATCGGATGTAAGCATTTTATATTTAGGAACAACTAAGGACGATAATAATAAGTTAGACGTATGAGTAAGCCCTGTCAGAGGCCCTTAAGACAGTTTGTAAACTTATATCACACTTGGCCACTCTCATAAGCACTTGTTACTTTATTAGAAGTATGAAGCGCTATTTTACTTTAAAATTTTAAATATGTATGTATATGTATACATAAAAATACATGAAATTGCGTAGGTTAATAAAAGCAAATTTACTAATTCTTGGCTTTAAATTCTAACATTTGATTCAGTACTTAGATTGTAAATCTCTAGTCTGTGCCTTTGATTGGCTGCGAGCATATTTACCTAATAAATATTGAACCAGCTCGCCGGAGACTTAACTACGAGACTGCGGGACACAGACTGGACAGATAACTACTTGTTTGACTTTGACTTTGTGCTGCAATTGGCAGTATAAAGAACATTCCAACGCATACATTTTGAAGATTTCAATGAATTTGGCTTTCGAGTCTAAATGTGATGGAAACAAAAAGAATGCGTTGATTTTGATTCAAATTATTCATATCATTTAAATTGGAGACCGATATCATTTGACATGCAAGTAATTAAGAGGCAGGCTCTTAAAACTAACGTTTGTACGAAAAATTATTACTTACATTTCTTTACATACGTAACAGGTAAGCATTTGACCACCATGACGCTTGAGTTGTCAAGAGAACATCCTCATCCTTGCCCTGTTTTCCTCATTAGTTAAGGTCGTGACCTTACAATATTTCTTCATTAAACTCTATCCTCCGCGTGCAGAGCATCGTACAATTTCTTGGACTCGAAGGCGATGCGAATCTGGTCATTGCATTACAGTAGGTATACCTAAACTGAAAAAATATATTCAACTTTTTTTCTTCTAGTCTTCGCAAGCTACATAAGATACGAGTATATATATATATTATCTCGCAAAGAAATGTGCATATATGATCCACTACTTATCTGTTGTTATTATCTCTATCAACTATGTACTTTACTTGAAAATTAATTTAAAACTCTCAGAGTTCAACATGAGTGTTAAGTAAGGACCTTATTGAACTGTAGGATTAGTCTCATACATATAAGCCTGTTGTGTCTGTACCTTTTGGAAAGAAATAAATCCCAAGAACCTACCCCATACAATGGGCCAGTACTAAGGTCCTCACACGGCCTCCTTCGTCTGAGACTTGCATCAGAAACCTCCACAAAAGCACATTGTCCTCTACATAAAGCACTCTCCACTCCATCATAGGGAGTAACAAAGCACAGATGTATAAATATAGGGCTCTGTGAACTTGGCACCCGAGTTCGGAGCTAAATGGTACTATGTGATATCTACTGAAATGTTTATTTATTTTATATTTTTTTTAATTGAGAGTAGAGGATGTTAAAGAAGAATTACGTTCCATCCAGATCTATATTGTATTAACTCGTATCACATACGTGACATCAGGAGTATTTGAGATCAAATAGCACCAAACAAAGTTAAAACAATTTGCGAATAAGACGTTTTTTTTCGAACTGATTTGATCGATTATAAATGATAGAACTCTGGTCTGATACGTAAGATATGTGTTTTGTATTCCAAAATTAATGCAAGTAACATCATGTAGCACCGCAAAAAATATAAAAATCGTGGTGGTTTTGACTATCACGATGAACTGTAATAAATAGTAATATTGCTTAATTTAAGCCAAATATTTTCACAGCTGCTAGCTAGACAACAAACGAGCAAAATATGCATGCAATAAAATGATCACGGAAGTATCTGTACCTTCTTCATCAGTGCCAGCACTCCATCATTCAAAATTTCTCGCAGGTTCGTCGCGAATTTTATTTGATTTTGGTGAAATTTTATTCTGTACAGGAAACAAGCGCCGAGAAATATGGCCCAACTAAATTTTGTGGAACTGCATTTTAAATTTGTGAAGATGGAAAAATGCATTTTGTTGGCGTTTTCCTGGCGTACTTTAAACCTGCTTTGGAAATACTTTTTGATAAAATATTGTCCTTGTTTTGTGGCTTTATAGTGTTTTTGTGAAACAAAATATGACTCTCGGAATATTTCTTGATTACGACACTTTTTATTAGAAAATAACATAATATGTACATATATACGCTTTAAGGGAAATAAATTAATTCCTGTTAGTATTTTTGTTCGTAAAAACAAACATATAATATGATAAATCTCAATAAATTATAATAAATACATATAGTTACAAGTAGTGGGTAAGTAGACTCAGGATTGACAATTTGTATAGAAGAGCAACCATACACGATGTTTGCACAAGATAGAGAAACAGAAGATTAATTTCGCGAACTTATAAAAGTTAGTTGTTGCGAAGTTGTTGACGCAACAACATGACAAATGTTGAGCAACAAAGTGGGTAGTTGGGCGGCGGCAGGCGGCAGACAGCGGGCGGCGGGCGGCGGGCGGCGTGCCGCGCGCCGTCAATTTGTTATACTAAGATTTGAGCAACTAGTCAGAGAGGCAGATAAATTGAAATATGTATCAGTGTACTAAAGTTCCCGTAATGCATTTTTTTATATAACACCGGCTCGCACTTACTTACTCTACACATTATCTTACACTATCAGGTATGAGTAACACATATAATTATTACGATTCAAAAGAGATTATTTCAATTCATAATCAGATAGATAAGTAAAGATAGTATACATTACCACAGGTTATCTATTAAAAAAACGTATGCATGTGTCTGGTTACTTGCAAGTAATGTATAAACTTTTGGGATAATTTTAATATAACCATCCCAGTAATAAACTTAATGGCATATAACCTAGATTCCCTTTGGAAGAGCATGATTCCCACGACACAGATAAACCTAGTGTGGGGATTGACATTGACAGTCAACATCATTTGATATACCCTGTACCTACATAACAAAAGTTCAAAAATAGTACATAATTTTTCGTTTTATTTACATGTATCAAACTTATTTCCACTGAGTATAAATGATGTATACTAGGCTAAGTATTTTTTGTGTCAGTAAAGTAAATTATTAAGTAAATTGTTTTTAGTACTTTACTTTGGGCCACAGTGTCGCTTGTGTAGATGTCATTTCAAATGCCTGACTGATAAAAAAATTATAACCTTGCAAAGTCCTTGATCCGCCTCTAGCACTAGTAGTGGCGTTCAGGGAGCATCGCGCCAGCCCGCGCCCGCGGGACGCGCTGATAAACGAGCGATACCAAACGATGCTAACTCTAAACATGTTTCAATATTTTACCATTGCATAAACGCTGCTATTTCTGAACATGTTTTCAGACTGGAATGTATAAATTCGATGTTTCGATAATTTGATTTTGAAGCGAGTTTCGATTCTGAAGTAGAACATGGAGATAAAATGCCTCATATACATAACATAATGTGAACTGTACATTTTCAGATTATTTAGTTTTACATTTATTTTTACACAGGCAGAAGCAATATGTAATCTACAAGTGGGTTAAATACGATCCAACACATTTATTAAAAACCTCTCATAAAGGTAAAAACCACACGAATAGCACCCTCAATACTTCAATATGAACACAAAAGCATTCACAATCACACACATCGTCCAAAAAGCGCAAAAACTACAAACTACCGGTACACAAAGCTTCTCGCAAATCCGGTTATTCTCTCAAAAGAATACGCTCGCTTTGATTGAGCAAATTCAGGCGAAATATAGACGTGTCAGTACATATGTTGTGTGCTGGAAATAATAACAATCAAGTACTCTGTAGGTACTATTTTTTCACATATAACTGTCACGCATTTGACCATCCAGAACACATGACTTATTATGGGGCTAGGTGGCGCTTGTGTGACTTGTCTTAAAATTTTTACTTATTTATATACATAAGTCACATACACACTCGTTTAAGCGATGTGGTCGAATGGTAGAGCACTAAAATTTATTTTATTAAAAAATTACACTTCTGATCTGAAATCGAATCTAGATGAGTTTATATAATGAATATCAATTCAAACCAATTAATTTTATTACAAGTGACTTAGACTTACATATATCGGTCGGTGGGTACACACAAATTAAAAATTAAAAAAGACATCACATAAATAAGAATATAAACTCTCTAGCGCCGCTATGAGTTTTGAGTATTTATATACCACATATTTATATAAATATATTTATCCTAGTAATTTAATTTGTTGCGGCCTGCGGCAGACGTAAGGCTAGGACCCGTAATAACTATTTAGAAGGAAAATTGCTTTCTACCTCTTTGCGTGAACTGATGGAAAAAATATTGAAAACACACCGAGATTGGTTCAATTTAATACTGAATATTAGTTCTCAAGATTGCGCTTTGTGACTACAAGATCTTAAAGAAAAACTTAAGTTACGAGATTACACCCATGCCATATAACACTTCAATTGAAATTTAAAAATAAATTAAAATATTTTATACTTAGCTAAAGCAACTCTGTTATAAACGTTTTGCTTATGATATAAGTTTCAAAGGCTTCATTATAAGCCAAACGTTTAAAAGTGTCTTGAATATGTTGATGTCTACAATTTATTTGGGGAATTCACAAATAACAACAGGGGTGATTTTAATTTGCGAAGTTAAAAATATCGATATATTTTAAGTTAATATTACTAATTGTTGCATAAGCCTGACAGCAATAGCGCCTAGGAGAGGAGGCCTATACCCAGCAGTGGTTCTACAAAGGCTGAAGATGACATTGATTGTATAATCATACAATTAACTGCTAACAACACTAATGACAATAAGAGGCCAATTGGAAAACTAACCTGTACCTACGGGTCACAGTAATTCTGAACTTATTAGAAGCTTCAGCTGCATTGCAAAATGCATATTAAATTCGTGTATTTTCGGCAAATGTATATGTACATATTTACGTATGAATTTACAAATTAAAAGTTATTTAGTACCATATCCGTTATCTAGTTCCCATGACACAAGCGTTTGCTAAGTACGATGGCGCTGTGTGAAATGTCCCGGAATATTTTTTTATTGATTAATCCGAGACCCGCATATGATTGCTATGTACAACAATCCCATGACAAACTGCCTTCCCCCTTGTTGTGTATATATGATGATTTCCTGACAAACAGGCTAACAGTATTGACGGGTGATATTTCCACCAGGGACAGCTACAAGGCCTATCTATAGAGATCGAGTTGCGGACGTCGCTTGATTCATCGCTGGACTAGGGTGGACCTACACTAGATAGTGTTTTAGGTATTGGGGCAAATATAGGTACGCTAATAGGTCAAATGCGCGTCATGCATTTCTTAATCGTGAGGTATTTGTCTATGTAGAGATCATGCGCACCATTTATTTAAACGCGCATCACCCAAAAAACTGAACTGATCTGAATCTGGTCACAAAGGCTGAACAGATGATTATTGTTACGATTTTTGGTATGTAGGTCTTAGCGGGCAAACTATTATTATATATCCACTAGTGTAACTATTCTTTAGAGTCAAGATATCGTAACTTAGATTTTTATAAGTTTGTAAAACCACTCTATCTTTTGCGATCGTTATTTTAAATGAAAGTGGGCATCTCCGGTGTCGATAGTTTTACCTCCCCCATTCCTAGCTCCATCCCTGTGCCTGTACGTTATTAGTCAGCAATGCCCACAGCCTACCTGATACCAACATGCTGACACTGATATAACACTACACTGTCACTAATCTATACGACGTAATACTCCTAGCACTGGTTAAAATACATTTGAGATAAGTAACAAACTTTTGAGACAGAGCATAAAAATAATCACCGCAAGATTCGACGCGCGCATTTTTAAAAGCCTCACAAAAAACCACATGATAAATTTTCCAATAGCAATAATCAAAAACATCTGGTTATTTTAAAGGATAGTGCAACATCAGTAATCATTATTTTGTATTTGTTATTTTATCCTTTTGCCAAACACGAGGAGTAAAATAGTGTTTTGAGTTATAGAATATTTTTAATTCAAGTTTGCGCCCAAAAATACAAAGCAACAAAATTTATTTAAAAAAATCAAAAACAGAGTTCAAGCCTACTGACACTAAAAAGTTATAATTTACTATCATTTTTGCGACTTCATAATAAAATTCAGAGTTGGAAGTAAAGTATCTATCAAATTTTAAGCTTACAATCTATAAGTAGTCTTATTGAAATCCGGAATACTAATTTATTACTGCGAGTTTGGGGGTTTGGTAATAAATACAATATACCAAGAAACTATTCTATGAATAATGGTATTATTACTAAACCCCTAAACTTGCACTAATATTGCCGGTTGTATCTTGTCCTTTTAAATAGCTGAATTCATTTTAAACCTCGACTAGTTTACCAAATCTACATTGTACATTGTAACCCTTTTTAAAAGCTAAACCTACTTATTTTAACTAGGTAGATAGTAAATGAAAGAAAGCGACTGAGAAGGATAAGGTTATTTATTAAGGATACTTGTAGAAAATAGATAATATACAATAGAATTAACGCAGTGCCTGAAGGGCTAAATAGACTTACAGAATTTAGGTTTTAGAACAATAAATGGGCGCCTTAGTTACAGAATGCCAGCTAGATCAGCAGTAGATGTTATTCAAGGTGGGTTTCGAGCCTACATACTAGTTTTGCAACCATATATCAATTAATTTGTTAAGGGACAATACATTAAAATTTTGAATGTGGGTAGGCTCGGCCTACCCACTGTTACCCTGAGATACAGATGGCCCGGAGCCAGGTGCTGCTGCAGCGGCGCAGGGGGTTGTTTAGGCAACCCTCAGGCTGCGGAGCTGACCAGCAGACCGTCGGGTGTAGTGTAGTGTAGCGAAGGTGGAGGCACCTTCGCTTGAGTTTCAGAGGTAGTGTAAAAAACCCTGTGAGCAAGGAATAAATCATTGATCACAGTTTTCCAGGTGAAATATAGATTAATTGAAGGTTTATGGTACAAGCTACTTACCCGAGAAGGGGTTTTACAGAAGTTCCGTAGGTAGTTATAAAAATATGTGACTAGGCAGATTAGAGGCTTTCAGCAGCCAGCTGGAACAAGGTACCGTCGACACAAAGACCCTGTGAGCAAGGAGAACAACTGATCACGGTGTGCACTGATGAACAAAGGTGAAAGATAGAAGCCTACGGATGGTAGACTTACCGGCAGAGGGTTTCAAAGATCGCGCACTTCTATATGTAAATTTTACTATTATGCACTTGGGGTTCAGTCTCCCCGGCGAGTCAAACGAGTAAGGAAGGACCAGCGACTGGTCTCCAGCGAATCTTATTAGCCAAGAAAGAACTGGAAGCCCCGCCGGCTGGTGGTTGCAATGACCATGCCGAATCGACTTGGGCCAGCCGGTGACAATGACAGCTAACTGACATTAGGATTGTTTGACTTTTTACATTTTCTGGCATCGCACGACTTGCGCATTAAGCCAGAAAATGAAAAAACCAAAGGATTCAGAATCCAACGGTTACAGTATCCCGCGAACCAGGGAAGAATTCACGTTAGGGAATTCACGGCTGCCCCAGCCGCATATTACAGAGAAAACCAGGTCATGAAAACAAAACAGCAGAAAAACAAAAATAACGACAGACTACAAACCATTCTCTGTTTGACAAGATGTGTTTACAAGACTTGGAAGAGACGACTTTAAAAAAATACCATAGGTACCATACCTAATCGAAAAATAGACATCTGAATAGATGACAAATCAATACAAATACTAGGTATTATCATATACTACATATTTAAAAAGATATGTGCAAATGTTTATTCATTGTTGTTTCCCATATAATCCCATGTAACAATACTAATACATAATGATAACTATCTTCATATACTTAATTCATAATTGGGAGAGACAGAGACCCACCATATTTGTATAGGTAACCACTGGATATAACGCAAGTGTACTATGTAAATTTCTGAGTTCCTCCCTTCCAACATGTTATAAGATAAACTAATAAATTCATTATTGAGAGAGACAGAGACCCACCATATTTTTACAGTTAACCACTGGATAAACCAAGTGTACTATGTAAATTTCTGAGTTCCTCCCTTCCAACATGTTATAAGATAAACTAATATACTAATCCCCGAAATATGTTCTCCATCACCACTTTATGTGTAGCAATGGGCCTTAAAAGATTGTGTTTATAGCTTATTTATAGTGTTCACAAAACTGCACTTTTTTAAGATTGTGTTTTAGCTTATTTATAGTGTCCACAAAACTGCACTTTTTAGTCTGCGAGTGAGCTTATTTTTCCTAGAGTCCGCGAGCTGCTCTGAATTTATAGGCGTGTTATTAGCTTATTTATTTTTAAAAAGAGTTCACGTTACTGCTCTTTTAATAGTTAATGGCCCTGCCAATGATGTAATATACTAAACTCAAGTATGTTATTATATATATGTTATACATTCAAATGTTAAATAATATCTCTTCCGTATCTGTATTTTCTTTAAGTTAATAATTAGTGATGTAAGTAACTACATTGAAGTTTGAAATATAGCAAGTTATAAGAAAAAATTTAAGTGCTGAATATACAGAAAAGAAAAAAAACTGGTATAACGCCAATAGCGCAACCAATGGTTCGGTAAGATCCGAAGTGAGGAAAAACAAGAAGTTACTCAGCTACAAAAATTATAGTGACTCTAAGTTATGTTTGCAATGAAGGATAATAAACAATGAAAATAGTGAATTGATATAGTATATATATGATAGTAATAAATAAGAAGTTGGGGAATTATTTAGTTGGGTTAGGATGTGTGGATTATGTGGAAGGAAGAGGAGGTAATTGGATACTGTGGTTCTTTGAGGAAGTGGAAAAAGGAACAAAACCACAATAGCTCGAGCAGCTCGTGGGCGCGTCCAACGTATCTACCTAATTTATTACCCACGGCAATAACTAGATAGACCTCTGAGCGTTTGAGAACGCTAAAGTAACAACATTAGTGTCGCACAGCGAAAAGTAGCAGTGGTAGAAATTGCTACTAGATGTTTCTAGCCACAACTGTAGGTTGTGTGAAACAAGTTTAGCGAAGAGCAGCAATGGTAGAAATTGCTTCTAGGTAGATGTTTCTAGCCACAACTGTAGGTTGTGTGAAACAAGTTTAGCGAAAAGTAGCAATGGTAGAAATTGCTACTAGATGTTTCTAGCCACAACTGTAGGTTGTGAGAAACAAGTTTAGCGAAGAGCAGCAATGGTAGAAATTGCTTCTAGATGTTTCTAGCCACAACTGTAGGTTGTGAGAAACAAGTTTAGCGAAAAGTAGCAATGGTAGAAATTGCTTCTAGGTAGATGTTTCTGAGGTAGTTTCAAGAGTCTCCGGTTTCTGGGACATTTTAAGAAAACTTCAAATAGATTGGATGAAGTGAAATGTGCTAATATACCTATAGGTACCAATAATACCTTTGATATGAAACAAACAACCAGCTATCAACGGTGTGACAAGAATTGTGCAAGTAGACTTGAGTGTTTATGTAATAGGAACTGCAATCTACAGTACAATGTGATATTAGATATCAAATTATGTAAAACTGTTCATGAATATCCTAAGAGTATATTATATACCACTATACTGCGTAGTTGCAGGTTTTAGTTCATATAGAATTTGTGTTTTGTAGTCTATCTTTGATCTAAAAGTTGTTTAGTTGTGTACTATTAAGTTTGTATTTCAGGGTTATATAAATAATTTAATTTTGGTCTAGTACTGGTTGCAAAACTGTTTACAATGTTATGATTTCCAATATTGAGCCTGTTATAAAAAATTTCACTCAGTAAATAGTAAAATACTAATAATTATGTTGCTTATCTTTTACAAATGAAGTTAAGTTTGCTACCAACACACTATGAAAATTACTAACAAGGTTTAGTATTCCTCTATATGCACTGATATTATATGAAATAGAATGATTTTATGATAAATTTTAACTTAATAATGTTTACTTATGTACAGAATGTTCAATATAATAATTATGAGAATTTACTAACAAGGTTTATCATTTATCTTTATGCACTGATAGTAAGTATATGAAATACAATGATTTTATGATGAATGTTAACTTAATAATGTTTACTTACAGAATGTACACAATAATAACATACAATGAAGTACAGTATGAATTCACATGTCAGATCTTACAACTAAAGGATATTGAAACAACACAAATTTCTTTTCAATTAGGTATTCTTATTGGGTTAGTATATTAGTACATAAGTTTTAATATAGCTGCAAAACTAGTTTTCACCAAGTGGAATCGCCAGTGTAACCCTTTTTAAAGCTAACCCTACTTATTTTAACTAGGTAGATAGTAAATGAAAGAAAGCGACTGAGAAGGATAAGGTTATTTATTAAGGATACTTGTAGAAAATAGATAATATACAATAGAATTAACGCAGTGCCTGAAGGGCTAAATAGACTTACAGAATTTAGGTTTTAGAACAATAAATGGGCGCCTTAGTTACAGAATGCCAGCTAGATCAGCAGTAGATGTTATTCAAGGTGGGTTTCGAGCCTACATACTAGTTTTGCAACCATATATCAATTAATTTGTTAAGGGACAATACATTAAAATTTTGAATGTGGGTAGGCTCGGCCTACCCACTGTTACCCTGAGATACAGATGGCCCGGAGCCAGGTGCTGCTGCAGCGGCGCAGGGGGTTGTTTAGGCAACCCTCAGGCTGCGGAGCTGACCAGCAGACCGTCGGGTGTAGTGTAGTGTAGCGAAGGTGGAGGCACCTTCGCTTGAGTTTCAGAGGTAGTGTAAAAAACCCTGTGAGCAAGGAATAAATCATTGATCACAGTTTTCCAGGTGAAATATAGATTAATTGAAGGTTTATGGTACAAGCTACTTACCCGAGAAGGGGTTTTACAGAAGTTCCGTAGGTAGTTATAAAAATATGTGACTAGGCAGATTAGAGGCTTTCAGCAGCCAGCTGGAACAAGGTACCGTCGACACAAAGACCCTGTGAGCAAGGAGAACAACTGATCACGGTGTGCACTGATGAACAAAGGTGAAAGATAGAAGCCTACGGATGGTAGACTTACCGGCAGAGGGTTTCAAAGATCGCGCACTTCTATATGTAAATTTTACTATTATGCACTTGGGGTTCAGTCTCCCCGGCGAGTCAAACGAGTAAGGAAGGACCAGCGACTGGTCTCCAGCGAATCTTATTAGCCAAGAAAGAACTGGAAGCCCCGCCGGCTGGTGGTTGCAATGACCATGCCGAATCGACTTGGGCCAGCCGGTGACAATGACAGCTAACTGACATTAGGATTGTTTGACTTTTTACATTTTCTGGCATCGCACGACTTGCGCATTAAGCCAGAAAATGAAAAAACCAAAGGATTCAGAATCCAACGGTTACAACATCCTTCCCCTCATCGCCAATTTGGATTTCCTGTGTTACCTAGCGTGTAGTGTAGGTAACACAGGTAACATTGTAACTTGTAATCAGTGTCCATACCTTCGTATTCCCAATTTCATTCCAAAAGCGCATCTGACGATACTACACCTGCTCTGCTGGTAGGTAATACTAGGGTAGGGACTGAAAACCAGTATTTATTGAGAAAAAAACTAGTGGGAATAAATCACTTTGTTATAATAATGTTTGTGAATAGATGTTTCAAGATAATGGTTAAGTAATTTAAATTTTAGCTTGTTATTCGTTTACTTATAAATAACCATGTTACTAAAAATGCAGAAATCTTAGTAAAACAACGTAATTGTACGTGTCTGTGTAAACTTCAAAACAAAGTGGTAAATATTAAGAAGCTTATGTGTAGTATAACCTATTTATTTATTTACTACTATTTTTTGTACAATATATGTCTATATAAAAAAAATATCATAAAAAACTTAAACCTAGTGGTGCCGCCAGCGGGGCAGGGCCCAACCTGCCGGTGATAGAAGCTACAGAGACAGGAAAAAAAACATTAACCCAACAATAATGTCAAGAAAATAATGTGCTATTGAAGCTTCACCCGTCCATTTATAATATCAAGTAAAGTACAAAAAATAGATAAACCAGATAGTAAATCACAGTTTTATAAAGAATTTTAACTGAACATATTTAGCTGTGAGTAATTAATATGTAATGTTGCATGCCGTAAGGTAGAATATGTTATTACTTATCACAAGCGTTACATCTGCTATAATCTAATAATTGTACACAACATATTCGCAAAATAAATGATTTGATTTGATTTAAATAACCGCATTCAGTCCCTAGCTGGCTAGTTCTCATGGCTAGCAACACAGGATCAGAATACCAATAGCTTTACTTCCGACTGTTAAAATTCAATACCAGCTCGCCCCAGCCCGGGACAAATATAGCTCACTAGTGGTATACCGTGGCGATACCTGTCGACAGGCTGGATAAAATGAGGTATAGAGCATATAGAATTCGCTACCAATTTCTACTTGATAATAATTGGTATTATGGTAAGTGATCACGATTAACAATTATTATATCTCGTACAGTAATCCTAATTATTGTATTAGCTTTGTCACGTTTTTTTTTTATAATGAACAAAACACTAACAAACGCAACGTAAGGTTAATTGGTTACTGACTGTAAAAGATTTCAATTAAAAAATAATCAAATGCTGAAAACAGAGGCGCTGGGAACATTCTTGCGTTTCTATTTTTTTTTTTTTCACTTTTGCGTTTGCGTTTTCACAAGCACTATACAATATACAACTCAATGTGGAAGTAGGTACATGATAATAATGCTACACTAATAAACGCTATTATTTACTATAGTATTTAGAGGAGTAAAAAGCCATAAATAGAATAAAAAATGAAAAGTTCAGATTCCGAACCGAGTCAAAGCCGTTTATTTTTTTTAAATTTAAATAACATTATCTTTTACATATAATTAAATTGGTTTAAATTTATGTACTACTTTTGGAAAAAAAGGTGAATAACATTTCAAAACATCAATTTTTCAAAAAATAAAACTATCTAGCGAAGTATACGTAATCGTGTTTTGGCGTTTTTTATTGTCTTAAAACTGAATCAAAATTATGTAAACTGAAAAAAAAGAGCTCTATCTTATATACTTCTATTTTATTTGATTTTTATGAAATGACGATTTCACATTAATACGGCGTGGAGTTGCATGCGAAAAAGCAACTGTAGGCATTTTTCCAAACGCAAAGCGTTTTCGGGTGAAATATCGTGGCCTTAACATTGGTGATCGCATGTGACTACCTCCGCAAGATGAGCTACGGGCGTTTCGCATAACATAAAGAAAACATGCTGAGTAAGAGAGGCCTAAAAAACTGGCTGTAGATGATGATGATAAAATAATACATTTGTCACATGTGTGTCGGACTCTGTTACCCTTAATGCCTTGTTTACACGGTGTCAGTTCGTTGCGACGTCATTATTCACGAGCAGGTCAAGAGCGCCGTCTTAGCGCCGCTACTTGCATAAACAGTATACACGCCCACTGCTGGGACCGTGGGACTTGTCTCGCAGTCAATATATGTATTATATGCTTGCATACATAGACGGATAATCACTCTATTAAAACACCAAAATAAGATTAGAAACACTTATCTTTATCTTATCTTTAAATGCATAGCTACTTGCATATGGTAAAGTGTAAACCCGTCTTAGTTAAAAAAATATAGAGCACGGTTGTTTTCGCTGAGTATTTATTTATACTTAATTTGGAACTTTGGAAAATATGTTCCCGTACCTCGGATGAGTACGTCAAATGGACGGATTCGGCTGTTTTGATCACGTTTGACAGTCGTTATTGCAAAGCCTAACAATATATAATTTGACACCCGGTCTTACCAATTGAATATGGGTCTTGTGATGGCAGCCGTTCGGTGTAGAAACCAGGTATTTTGCCAAATCAGGTAACTGACTAAGAGAGATGATCGCATAAATTGAGATCCAGGGTAAGAGAAACAACATCAGTGCACTTCACCACAACGCGCCTGAAGGTAAAATGCTTCCACCAACTTGGTGATAAAATCTCGGCAATCTTAAGCCAATCTCGACCAATCTCGTCCAAACTCGGCTAATCTCGGCATTCTTCGGCCACACTCGGCAATCCTCGGCCACTCTGGTCCCGGTTCGTCAATCAGCGAGTGAAACGTGACTCAACACTATGAACAGCATCTGATAAGAACCCTCAACTCCCCACCTAAGATTCTGCAAGATAGCTACACATTGAATTATTCGGAACTAGAAAAGACCTAGGCGGTATGATATAGGCGGCCAATATGAAGTGCTGCCATGCATATTATATGTAAAATTGAGATTGCATTTATTTAGTAAAATTGAGAAACATACAAAGCTACTACTATACTTTTAAATGTACATACATATGTGGTAAACATAAATAATCTCCTATTAATTTCTGGATCCATTTACTTAAAGTGCTCAAATAAGTCATATAATAAAACAAACTAAATCATTATTCCAGTTGCTTTGGTATTTTTTAACGTCTAAACCATCAACAATGCTTGGGTAATTTCAATTTGCAAGCTTTTTGTTTTGGTAGGTAATTGCAAACGATAACCGCTATCCGCTATCCTTTAAGCTTCAATCACGTTATTTGATCGACGCGTATAAATTGTACTGTATTAAAGTGAATTCACTCTGAATATACGTCAACCAGCAAACCAGAGATGTTCCACAGAACCTAGTTACGACTGGTCCGGTTAAATTTGTCTAGTAACAATGTTAGGTGGTTACAGAATTGAATAATCTGCAGTGTTTATTGATCAGCCATTTACAGATTTGGATTGCAAAATTAATATTTGGTTTGCCTTGAAAAGAGCCAAGAGCATCAATATATCATAGCATTGTATAAAAGCAAAAGCGGGTTTGTTGTTCTCAGTTTGTTCAACATTAACATCGCAAAATCATTATTTTTTGTACAGTGATAGTGTAGAGTCCAAAGTATTTAGACATGTATTGTTCCGGAAAATCAAATCTGTCGAAATTTATCTCTAACACCAGAATTTACCACTTAAATGCAAACTAGTGGACGCCCTCGGCTTTGCTCGCATTATTTAAAAGTAGGCTGTGACACTCCTAAGATCTCCAACTACCTAACATACCAAAAATCATGATGATCCGTTCAGCCGTTTTGCGTGATGAGCGTATAAATTAACAGAGGCACAGATAAACATAGAAACAGATAAATAGACAAAAATTATAAAAACTGCTGAAACTGTGTTTTATTATCGGTTTAAAGTATGCCCAAACTTTTTTTTTAATATCTTATATGTACAAATTTTTGACACTTACTCTTATAGACAGAACATCTTTTGAATTCACTAAAACTACGTTCTATAAATCTGTATGTATCTAAATGAGACTCTAACTTGGCAGATATTTTTAAATAATAAGTCAAAATGAGACTCCTAAATATATTTATAAGTATTTGTGTGTTTAAATGTCATTTTTAACAATTAATTTTACACATGCTGACTGAAACACTCATATTTGCTAACCAATTAATCCATACCTATCGAATATTGTGTTGTACAAAATTGCCAGCGGTAAATTCGACAAATATTGAATTCGGTAATTTGGCGGTGGAGGCGGCAAATCACGGGGTTACTGCGATTGTTCTCTCCATGGCTGACAGGGGACATATATTGTGTGTGTGTGTGTGGATAGATAATCAGATTTGTCGCTACAAACCTAATGACGAGATTTTTGTACTTAATTTTAAATAATATTTTAGTAGTTTTTTTTACTAATCAATAATGTTAATTAAACACAATTTATGTATCTACTAAGTAAATAATTAAAACTTAAAACTTATCTTAATGTGACCCAGTATATTTTTGATGTGAAATTATTTTCACGCATATGTTAATTAAATTACAGAATGTAATTAGTGCGTAAATTAACCTTGACGTTGCACCTAACGATGTATTACGGGAGTCTTGTTTGAGACCTAGTTCCATTCCATCTTTGACCAGAACAGAGCTTCTCATTAGCAGGGTCGCTTGCTGTGAGCGAAAAGCTGGTGCAATGCTCGGTTGTTAACTGCAAAAAAAAACCACTGTTTTCCAGAGGAAACCTACAAGTTAATTACACAAAAAATAACTAACATTATTTTCAATACACTGCCAAAGCTAAAAACCCAATTCTTAACTGTAAAAAACACTATCTACCAGAAAAACTTACGCCATACCAACCGCCCATAGAACAAAGAGACACATGATTCGGGAAGCAGTAATCCTAAGTCTATAATCCATATCCAGCGCATTGCAAATTGGCTCTCCGAGGAAGCTCTGATTGGCGGCGCCTGGAAATATGCTTCCAGTAATCACATCACCGGAGACGCGGATATTTGATTTTACACGATCCATGATAAAGAATTGTGACTGAGAACTGAGAAGGTGTGAATCTAGAATGTCACACAGGAATTATAAACTGAACCTTTTTTTAAATATATTAGAACATGGTACGTATAAGTAAAATCAAAAACATCGACAAACTATGTAAAAAAAAATACAGTAGTCAAAGAAATTTTATTTCAATTTTTAGACTTTTAAGCGTAACATGGAAATCTAAATATGAACTCGAGAAGTTTTATGTATTTCGCATCTGAAAATACGAGTAAAGACACATCAAGCCAGGCGCGTCAAGCCCTGTTTATTTTAAGACACATCAAGCCAGGCGCGTCAAGCCCTGTTTATTTTTTCCATAATCCCGCATTCAAAGTTGATTAAAGTCCACCCCCTGAGTCGGACAGGGATGAAATTATGCTAATGCATTAGTTAACAACGTCTTCCACCCCCGGCTGAAGGGGTGAGACCATTGTCAGACAGGCTGTTGTTATTTTTCGCTTTGAAGGGTTTTTTGTTCCCTTTTTGTATTTTCTGACATTGTTATAACTTTAATTATCTGGATGTTTAAATAAAAATAAATTGTTACGCTGCCTCAAATCTGCAACGTACCTACTTACTTCGGGCGCCGAAAACCAAACACAAAGTAAAAAATAGATCCGTATGTATATAGGTGCATAAACATAATGTAAAAGTAAGATTTAGCGTCGGTAGTAGTTATCATCAAAGAAGTTTTAGTCTTTCTAACAGGCATATTATACAGAGCTAATTATTACTTACGCAATAACCTTTCAATGGTGCCTTTGGACATCAAAAGCAACAAGTTTTATTCTTCGTATTTGAAACTTCGTGAAACTTGCACAAATTTGTATCACATTTTATCAAATAAACGATCAATCGAGTGTATGTGCGTAATATATTCTATTGGTTTCCTATATAATACTACTTCGTAGAGAAGCATCAAGTGGCATGTAGCTAATGGCCGCTGAAAAGGCTCCTGAATTCGATCCCACTCTGATTCCATTGCACTTGAAATACGACCGGTTAGGTGGAGTAAGGGATGAGTTATTTGCTGATTTTATTGAATAATTTCAAATTATTTATTTATTAAAAGTATTATGATCATTTACACATGTTCACTGCACTCCCCACTAGGATAACCTGTGCTGTGGAATGCAGTATAATCATATATTACGAAATAATCCTACTTCCTACTAAAACTACAAAGAATAGTTTGTGCGTGACATGATGATTGATATGAAACAGGACACTAACTCCAAACTTCATATACGAGTAAATATTTGATGCCACTGTTACTAACGAAAAGCCGTCGCAATAACCGGAAAAAGCTAACAAAACTACAAAATATACATTCCATAAAAGGGTAATAGTATTCTTTGAAACATTCACTTTAAAATCCACATTTAAGAACCAAAACTTGAACAAGTAACTACATATATTAAAATCAGAAGTCCAGTGAAACTATCTCTTCAACTTGAGATACCAACTCTGAGAGTTAGAAAATTCTAGATGGAAAAGAATAATAGAGACAGAAGGAGCCCGGTATCTTCGTAACTGGATTTACATAGCGTTCTCTTTACATTCATATTATGATTTTACTTGAATGTGCTTATTGAGAGACGCTATCTGTACGCCTCTAGCTGGTAACGATAGCAAAAAAATAGTGTACAATTTTTTAAAAGCAATATTTGGTGGATTAGTCTAGTTAAACTTTTTCTAGTTTTTACGATGCTGTTAAGCTAATTTGAAATACATTCATTGGAGATTAATAATGAATAAATTGTTACTCGTGGGGAATAGGATTATAAATCTCTATGTTTACCCTAATACCTAACTTCATGCTATCCTGTTGGCAACCACAAATTAGAACAATTTCGTTTATTTGCATAACATAGCGTAGTTAAAAAAACACTTAAGTAGGTACTAGGTTACTTTTAGCGTATTATTATACGTTCGGGGATTTAGTTACAACCATTTCTGTATATTTCTAACTTTTCTTTAAACTATGATATAATATCATAAAGTATATCTTTTGTTTAAAGAAGCATGTAATCATGTAAGAAATTATTGTAAAAAAAATTGTTAGGTCTGCTCTAAGAGGGCATTAGGTGCTCGTAAACTACCTAACTAATTTTGTTTTTTTATTATATTATGTGTATTTTAGCTTAGTGCCTGTTTTGTATATAAAACAATATCAACGAGAATCACTAAATATAAATCATTTAGTGATTCTCGTTGTTTTTGCTGACCGTACGCTGGTAGATGCGATCAGCGTCCCTGGACGGTGGACAAGTTTCCAGAATATCTAGAGACTGCAGCCGGGATTATACCTACCTACTTAGCACACATACGTATATAGGCGAGATTGTGCAAACACGCTAAACAAGAAACACTTTTAAAAGCAAAACGAAAATTCAAAATAGAAGAAGAAAATAAAGTTAATATAAATGGTAACATTCTTATAAACTCAGTAATGTATTTGTATCTGTAAGCTTATTCTACAACAAATGCGTAGTAAGTAATGTTTACCAAAACACAGATTTTATTTTTACGTGCGATAGGTTTCCGTTTGACTACAGCCTGCCTGATGTTAAGCATTGCTGCAGCCTAGGGTGTAACACCTAGAAGATACCTATTAACTCTAGATTTGAAAACCCCTGGATTGTAGTTCGCAGGAAACACAGCTTCTGGTAAAGTGTTCCAAAGCTTTGCCAGAAGTAAAGTAATACAGTTACAAGTTATCTAGGTCTTAATTAAAACAAGCCCTTAAAACATAAAATTAAAAATCTTCAATGCGAGATTGAATCGGTGCTTAGGTGGAGGGAGACTGGCTTAGTATTATGTTCGTTAGTCAAGTGTAAGGTCAAATTTTAAATTATTAATTTAATTAAAAAAGTCATGGACTATAATATAACATGTATTCACCCCTAAACTAGCAGCAAATTTAATTAACAAAAATTAAATGAACACAAACATAGTTTTAATATTTGTAAATGATACAGGATGTGGTGTAAGTAAGGAGGAGTGGTTAGATATGATCAGGCCCGCGTATAGGCAGGTCTTTGTAAAGCAAGTGTGGGAGAGACTCATAGAGGCGCGGGTAGAGGGCTGAAGGGGCGCGTACACACTACTATCTACTATCAAGGGAATGTGGCTTCTTCATTTACCAACTTCAAAAAATAGGTTATAAATTAAACTCAATGTTTATTTTACAAACCGACTTCTTGACAGCCCTATGAGATAAAATCATTAAAAGACTTAGTTTCTCAACCACTTTTTATGACACATTCATACTTGTAGACAGAACAGAGACAAACTTAACGTGATTACTATCCTACTAACAACAAAGCTAGTTTTGAAAACACTGTTTAAATTTATAAGTTTAGGGAAAATAAAAGGCTTTATTTCAGTTTGTTAAGTTGTAAAGTAATCGGTATAAGACAGGGTGTATGCAGGTCTCTAAACTAACAGACAGCCCTCCCTACACACGTTACTCGATGTGAAGAGCCGTGGAGCCCTCTCGCCTTTGTCTGCTAGCTCGGTCCGGGCCCCGACAGGCACGTCCCGACACTGTACACGGTTGCTTGTAACTAACGCGTACTCTTTAAGGTCTACGACTTTCGAAAATTTACGATATTTTTCCTAAAATTAAGAAAGTCGTAAAACAATTAATCTCACTATCGATGCTCACTTTCTTTTATTACGTGATTTCTTTAGAATCGCCACACTAATGGTAGCCTATCAAGTGGCATACTTTAGGACCATCGCAGTCAAAGAACCAATTGTTTTCAATAATGTACTTGATAATGAGCATCGTTTCGAATACGTCCGAATATTTTTCGATGTTGGGCGGGCGCGCGGTGTTGGCTTTATAATATACATCAGCAGCGTTGATGACGCGGCCTGGCTTGCCGTACACCCACACCCTGAGCTCCAAGGACTGGCTGAACACGATGTCCAGCGCCAGCTCGATCTGGCTGTGCTGGAACTCGAAGCACAGCTCCGCGGGAGTCGCGCTCCATCTGGACACAGTCAACACATCTCTACTCATTTTCGACATATATAAAGATCGGAATATATAGCTATTATAGAGATAGAAGACACGTATTTTGATTTTGTTGTTGTTCTATAATTGGAACCCAATAATTTTTTTGGAAGCACATTTTTTATCTTATCCACTTGAAGTGAAAACTATCAATGAGAAAAAGAACAAGATGCAGTATCTTGTTCTTTTCACCAATACAAATTTAGCTTTAAAAGAGATTCCATAGAACTGTGGCAGGCGTTAAGTTTTTTAATGACTTTTTCAAAAAAAATCGGATTTCTGAAATGCTAAGCAGGTGAGTAGGATTCGTGACTTTAATTACCTCGTAAGCTGGTTACGCGAGGGTTACTTAAACCACTGGTTCAGCTCTTTAAACCAAGAAGTCTTAAGCATGTCTACTATTTCCTCGTAGGTGGGTACTGGTGGTATGACGCCAGCGTTGATGTTAGCGTACTTCATGGCGGCGGCGGCGGAGATGGCGCGCGCCTCCGTGCCGTACGCAGCCACGCGGAACTCCACGCTCTGGCTGAACGAGATGTGGACGAAGAAGTCGATCTGAATGTTCTGGAAGCCATGACACATGCCGGCGGAGGTCGCGCACCATCTAGTGTGTACGGTTACTACGTTAATGACAATACATTCAACAATTAATTAGGTAAATGTTGTCGACTCTCCTTGAAAATATTATCACATACATACTCGTAAGTAGTAAATAAACTGTAAAACAGACAAAGTATTATTTACTTTTTTTAAATGTACACTAAGAAAATATTAAACATAAATTAAATTAATATATTTAGTATACATTTAATCAGCCAAACGTGAAGGTACTCGTAACTTACTAATATTAATTTATTGTTATAAACTCAGGCTTTCCATTTTAGTGAGTAGTTTTTAGCTTGATAAGCATTTGGCTACAGCCAGAAAATAAATTCTGAACACTTATATTATTTTGCTTTTTTATAATGATAACCAACCTTTCACTAATAAAATCAACGCGTTATACTTCAACATTTATTCATAATGCGAACTGCCCAACTGTAGAACTCCTTGCCGGAAAATCAGTTGTTTTGATCTAGAATTGATCGGTTCTCAAGTCGATAGTGACCACTGATCGGTTCTTGCAGGCTAGCGCACTACACATGTAGATCACAACGTTGCTTAACATCACGAGTGTTGTAGTCAAGAGCCTGGACACAGGAAGCAGACTTAAAGGCCTGACATTGACCTGCTAATTGACATTATGTGATAAAAAATGTCTTTCTTACAAAGTACTGACCTCTTCAGTCTGATCTTGGGCGTGTTGCTCATGATCTGGTGGGTTCCCTCGAAGGTGTCCTTGGGGTGCTCCGACACCCCGAGGTGGCGGTAGTCGGCCTTCACCAGCGAGCGAGCGTGGAACACCACGCACGAGTACTCCACGTTGGAGAATATTGATACCTGGAGGTGTACAACAAATGAAAAAATAAACAATAGATAAAACTATTTAAAAAAAATTGTGGTCTTTTTGTTGCGCTTCTACGTCGTTTTTTTCTTCTTATAATAGTTTTCAAGGTCTAATAATGGCGCAAATAGGCAAGCGCTAGATCGTCATATTGAAACCACGTATCCACGCCATAGTCGAGGTGTTGGATCATAGACTGGTACATGACTCACGTTATACAGCGCGGTATAGCTGCCAGGCTGGTACATGACTCACGTTATACAGCGCGGTATAGCTGCCAGGCTGGTACATGATGGCGACTCGGTCGGTGTATAGCTCCAGGACCTTTTCTTCGCGGTCACAGGGCCCGTATCGCTGCACCTTTGCTAGTGCTGGAACATTATAATACATTAATGACAACTTTAGAAAAATATTACTTACTAGCACTTCCTTACCAGGCAATGGCTATTATTAAGGCAATTTCAATTCTAATAAAATATGAGATGCTCAGGTTGAACTATTTCCTTAGATTCTACAGCCAGGTGGGCCATAGGCGGTAAAAAATAAAATTTTATTGTATACAAGTATTATCTGTAATACCCGTACTTAAAGACGCCCTGGAAAGAAGGCCTACACTCAGCAGTGGCTAGATTTTTAAATTTTTTCAATTTCAAAATATCTTTATTAAATAACAATGATTAAACTATGTACAATGTACAGTGGCTAGATTAGATACAGGCTAGTAATGATGTTGTTGTCCTCACCCCTGCGCATGACGATGTGGTTGTCTGCGAGGCGCGTGATGGCGGGCAGCCCCACGTTGGCGGCGCTGCGCCGCACCCAGCGCTGGTACTGGCCGTAGTCCAGGAAGCGAGCCGGCGCGCCGCAGCCCGGCCCGTACACGCTGAACCCAAGCTATAACACGAAAATAAATAATGTATTGTTTGCAGCACTTTAAATCAAAATACAGAGAAAGTCTCCTAGATGGTACAAATTTCAAGTTTAAAAACATTGCATTTGATACCTTCCCAAGGAGGAAACAGCGGAACAC
>OZ026822.1:12054779-12100515 GCA_964023185.1 Macaria liturata
AGCACGGCGCCCGCGGGCCACACGCAGCGGCCGCCGCCCGCGGCGCGCGCGCACGCGGCGTGCCGCGGCCACAGGCTGCTCTGACCTAACTATAACAATTATACATTATTCGTGGGTCTCATGAAACGTTAAAATCTAGATATCGGCTGTTTTTCCAGTACGGCAGTCATTGAACCATCAAGCCGCCCTAAGGGCCTCTGGCCGAACGAGAGATGGCCAACTCAGGTGTCGAGAGTTGACACCTGAGTTGGCTACCTCTCTTTCGATAAGAAGAAGAAGATACAACCAGCACAAACTTAACAGGCTGTCAACAACATTAACAAGCACATAAGTACATAGAACGCATTCAGAATGTTACACGAATACGGAGTTTTCTCTTAAAAAAGAAATGTCACTCAAAGACGTCCCTAAATCGATGTATAATATTGATGACCAAAGACAGTCATCCACTAATCATACAAGTTGCAGGGAAATCTACGATTGGCGTTTCGTTTCCGAGTGAAATTCATCCGAATTTGCAAAACGCCCTGCTGGAAACATTTATTTCGAAATATGCATGAATATGGTATGTGGCAGAAAATGTGGATGTAATAATAAAAATAAATACTTCGAGAGGGTGTTGTTACTTCACATTTTTTGGATATTTTAAACAATATTACCATCAGAGTTAACCACACTTATACTTAAAATGACGTAGATACTAATGTCTAGGCTCGTAATAACAAGAGTATTAGTATGTGTACTTACTCCGGACCTCCTATAGAAGTTTTTACATTTTGATATACTGACGTATTTCATCCTGTAGATCTTCACTTTAGGCTCCTTGCAGTCTAGAACAAAAAACACCTGTTTATTTTGGTAATAATTAGATTCAAGTAGAATTAAACAAGGAAAAAATTGCTGTTTTCTTTATTGTACTTACGTTTTGCTCATTTTATTTTGTTACAGTTTTCAAAATATTTATGATTAAATTTCTCTGTCTCTAAAATAGTCCATTATAAAAAGAAGAAATCAAATCAGTTTAACTTCTCTCTCTTCGAGTCGTGAGTCGTCGTCCCCATGACTGAGGGTCGTGCCTCCCCGTAGATTTAATTCATTAGGGGGGTACTCTTGGGCAAATACATCGTGGTGGGCGCCCAGTTAATAATTTAACTTACTTGCCGTCAAAGTCATGGCATAAAAGTGGGGCTCAATAAAATGCACGGGAGGTTGGCAGATGGGGCGTAGATCTGAAATAAAATAAACACGTATACGTGGTATAATACTTAAAAGATTTTATTTCATTTCATATTGACTTTTTGGGATGTATTATGTAGATAGAACACCAAACGAGCTTCTATTTTATATCATAGTACATTTAGTACTCGTATACAGCATAATTGTGGAAATTCCTGGCTGGCTAGTGGCTACCCTGTTTCCCGCCTCCACGTTTTCATACACAATATTTTTTCACGAAACCTAAAAAAAATTTCTAAGAGCGACATGTATGGTAAATAAATATATAAGTAACCTACACATCACTGAATCGTCCCTAATTTTTGGGTCTAACTATAACTACAAAAGTTTGGATGACAGTTGGTCTGAGCTAGTTTAGCAAGGCCTTTAAATAAAGTGTCATCTTCTTATCGAAAGAGAGTGGCCAACTATGGTGTCGATAGTTTATCAAGCCGCCCTTAGGGCTTCTAACGTAGCTTAACGACTGCTGTATTGGACAAACTGCCGGGAGCTACAATTTAAAGTGTCATCCGACCCACGGAAGCGCCAAAATGGAATGCCATTTTTTGGTGACCCATTCTTTTGATTTCCTTTTGATTCGGATTGACCGCGTCGACCTTTACTTAACATTGGTAATCGCATGCGATTGCCTTCGCTAGCAGAGCTACGGGCGATAATAAAAAAAAATAGAGTGTGTGCATTATAGTTTTATAGTCACCGAAGGGCACGTGGTCAGTCTCGAGCTGCAGCATGGCGAGCGCGCTGAAGGAGTCGGTGGAGTACTCGGGGTGGTAGGTGTAGTCGCGCACGGCCACGTCGCGCCCCGCGCCGCACCGCGCGCCCACCACCACGCGGGCACGCGCTCTGCGAACATCATCCACCGCTCTCTTATGTCCGGAATACACGATACCAGCTTTCCAGCCACTAGAACTACTAGGACACTAGCTTACTAGCAGTGCCTTGCTGTCTTGGCTTGAAAAACTGCTCTCGTGTATTCTACATTAGTATCATAACCCAAGTAACACCGTGCCACGGTGATACTGTGGTAATAGGCGATACATACTAGAACTGGCTCGCAAAGGTGGCACACAATTAAGTTCTTGGCGACAGATTCATTATTTGAAGTAGATAATTTCATCGACAGAAATCCGAGTCACGACCCTCAGTCACGAGGAAATACGATTCAAAGAGTCACGTCACAGAACTATGAAAATCACTTATCTACTCGTATGTCTTACCTAAAGTCAGTTTTGGGTAGTTTGTCGACCTCGCTGGCCGCTGCTATCGCCATCTGTCGAGTTACCAACACAACTGACGTTGTAAAGCGAGTTGTTGCTGAAACAAACAAGTAATATACATAAACGAGCATATTAGGTAAAATTGTGAAATACTTCCGTCTCTTGATTGAATTTGGTTTAGGAAAAATCTAGATTCATTGGAATTATTTATATACATATTTATTAATTTTTTTTTTTTACTTATTTTATTTTAAAACTATTGTGCATAGTACGGTCGCGTCCCATGTCCACTAGTGGATGCCCACTCGCATTGTTAGGGGATAAAAAATAGCCTAGTATGTTATTCCCACGACCGTATACTATCTCTATATCGAAAATCACGATACTACGTCGCTAAGTTACTGGTTACGGTGCTTAAGCGGTACAAACAGAGCAACAAACACTCTTTCGCATTTATTATCATAGTATGATTGATGCTTATGTACCGCAGGGAGCACCTGGATTCAATCTGCGCAGGACCGGGACGAGTGGCGTACAAGAAGAGAGACCTATGCTCAGCAGCGATGACTGGCTGAAGACGATGATGCTTAGTGGGCATACCCATTGGATAGTAGAGTATCCCCATCCAGGGGTAGTGTTCTACAGGCGCCACTCCCTCGTACACCACTGACACGGGCGAGTTGTCGAAGCCACACGAGCTGTTGGACCAGCTGGCCCAGCTGTACTGCTCTGTTACAAGACAATCAAAATATGTATAAAATAACTATTATTATATCTCTATCTATATACTTGCATTTGCTTAGTGTGAGGCTAGCGAGCGCTGTGTGCATTGTCCTAATATACAAAAACAAGTATTAAAAAAACTAGCAGCACCACGAGGTATTATTATCCGCGTAAATTTCTCATACGGCATATTACATTCACAGATATCCTAATGCCTTCCACGGCACAGATATGCGGATTTTATGTTTAACTGTGTTCATAGTTTACGACGTTTATGTTCATAGTTTACGAATGTTTGAAAATAAGTTTAAAGTCAGTGGCGTTTATGTTTAAGTTCACATTTAAATACAATACTAATAAAATATCACTTAACAAAAACACTCACCTATTACTAAGGTAAATACGTAAAATACAACATGATCTGAGACTACACATTTCATTTTTAAAACTAAATTAAAAGTAACAAAAACACTTATGTGTGAAATCTACATGACTACTCGGTGTGTGCCTCAAAAGACAAACAATATTGTCTTATTGTGGAATCACCGCAACAATTTTGTAGTCACATTTAGGATTCCTTGACGGTACTATGGCTTTGTACATTATAGCCAATAAAAAGGAAACCTATGGGAGTGGGGCACCCACATATTTTACCTACTAAATAAATATTTCAGGACATATCACACTGCGCAGTCAGCCCCATGCTAAGCAAACTTGAAAATATTATAAATACCTACTAAAAACGAGCATACCTAAATACTACATAACAATGATTATAGCATGAAAATATTGACGATTGATTCTACGTAAAATGTATGGAGATGACAACTGTCAAAATGTACCATGCTATAATGGACCAAGACCACAGAGCTTTGAAGTCCATGGGGGGGGGGGGGGGGGCGCGCGCGCGGGGGCGATGTGGCCCGATCGTTGTTCTGTGACCAAGACCGATATTCTTATGTCATGTCAGGGACCGTGGCGGCGAGTCAGAAACTAAGAACAGCAGAATTTTCTACTGGCAAATGTTTCACGGTTGACACTATTCATTTTATGTGATATTATTATGTGATATTTGGCTTTATATCAACATAACTTTTATTGTTTTAAGTTCCAATAATGAATAACTACTAGTATCTCTTTCGTCTCTTGAGATACAATAATATATGAACTGCTAATACAACAGATTTTAATAAATGACTATTTAGTAAATGTTCTACATGACAAAATATAATACATACGGAACCGTCTGTAAAATATCTCCCCACGCTTACTACTCGTGAATTGTAATTTTGCCGGGAAACAATGAAGTGAGGACAAAACAACACATATTTAGTAAACAGACATTTTTTAACAAACAAGCTAAACCGCCCAGTACGAACCGATTCACTCTCTCTATGAAGATAGCTTGTAGACACAGAATGGATATTGTAAAGTGACCGCGACACTCACACAATAGTAAGGCGAATAATAAGATCAATTAGTAATTTCATATTAGATTCCTAAATCATATCTTACACTATGTTGTTTATACTATTCTACTAAAAATTTTAAGATAAAAATATATGTGCGTCCTTGTGTGTATGTAAGTGTATGGATGTGTATATTTGTAATTGTAGGTCCTATAATAAGAGTAAACATGAGTAGGTGGTGTGATCACGAGCCAAATACCTTTAGTCCTGTATGTTCTAAACATTTAACTTTACAACCCATAAAAACCTGAAATAATAAACAACTATCCACAGGTATTTTAGTTTAAAAACATTTTAACCTACATTTTTGTTGACAAACAAAACGAGTGAAATTCCCGGCCGTCTTCCGTCGTTATTTCGCGACAAAGCGGCAGGGCTGCTCCTAGCCAACTAACTAGGGTTAACTTGGTTTCTTTATCAAGTGGCTGCAACTTGGAGACTTCACTTGAAAACTTTAATTATTTTATCCGACCTGTCTGCGACTAATTGACTTTTACTCGGGTTATCTGCGACAGTTCTGCGTGAGTTTCGTTGACCGGGCGAACCAAAGGCTTGAAAAACAGAGATGACTATAATGAGAAAATGTATGTACATGGAATTGTTTGTGAGTTTAAGAACGGTCGACTAATAATAAATGTACAACGCGTTTAACATTTTGATTATTTTACAATGTTATATTATATATGAATATTTCAGAAATTTAAAGTAAAGTAAAGTAAAAAGTTATTTATTTCATATTTTCATACTTAGGTACATTTAGTTGTTCATTAATTATATTAAAATTCATACTTTTACGTACCTCGGTAGGCCTCTGGGTCCTGCACTAGGTCTGCTTGCACAGCCTGTATAGCAGGACCTCAGATGACTTCCCTCAGGACTGTGTTATAAGTGCGTTTTGAACATTTTTATATAGGTACACAAGCAATCTTTAGCCGAAAACTATAACATACATTTATATAAGTACAAATCACTTACTTTTACACAAACTTCGCTTAAAACTAAAAAGTACAACATGTATTTTACAATGACCACTAATTTGGACATGAAATAGTTAGTTAGGTACGTTTTTTATCTACCGGAATCCAAATAGGTATTCCCGGGCTACGCACAATGCTGCTACGTGCGTAGACCCTGCTTATAGGATTGGTTACGAGTGCTACGTCGAAGTACCTACGCGTGCTACAGAGTTAGCACATAAAGAGTATCCCATGAACGATACTATATTTGTCTCTGTTGGTCCTGAATTCTACCTTCTTATTGCCATCATTTTCGAAATATTTCAGTATTATTCTACCAATAAGTATTTAGTAACAAAAACGAAAACAAAGGTTAGATACGTACGATTATGTATTGTGTGCTAACGTAAATATCATGCTAACAATTCACAAAGATACCACCTTATGACGATGCTTATTTTAACTGTTGATTAAATTTATCATTTAGTTGAATTGAGGACCTCCTCCTTTTTCAAACAAGTTAACATAGAAGCTAGGAACGTTTCAACGTAAAACCTTTTATTTCTGAACCAATGTTCTTCTCTCGCGACGTAAGCGCCAGCCCTGTCGTGAATCGTTAGTGAGTCGCAGCCTGATAGTTCAGTGTTTAACGACGTCAGGCGACGGTGGCACCGCGCCGGGGCTTTTAACGAACTAACTACTGTATTGACAACTCCTTGTTACTCGTACCTCTACCTGCCTTGGTGCGTTCGGTGCTAATGTTTCACGTTTGCAGAGAAAATGACCCAGTTATATTATATTACTGACTTTAAAGAGACTATTAAGCATTGAATTATGATAAAAATGTATAATTTAATTCCGTAACGTTTACTATGGAGATAAATTACTTCTTGAATTAACTTTTTTATCTGATTTTAAAGCGGCCAGCTAAGTCTTCAAGGTTTTGTTTTTTGACTTGCATACCTAAGCTTAATAGGAAGTATTTTTACATTTCCATTTTTATCGCAAGTCCCACCGACAAAAGCGTAGCAAAATGTGGAAATGCTAAATTCTTACAAAATATCTGGAGCAATCTTTAGGCAAAAGCTTTGCTTGGTCCTGAAGCATTTTACATAGCGATTTATATTTTTGACAAGCGTTTTGCCGCCAGTTCTGGAGTGATACTTAGCTGGAAGGCTCTCGAAAACTCTCGAATGTTCGACATTGCGGTTGTCACAGCGTGAAGAGGGTAGTAAGAATATTTAGGAAACTAATTTATAAATTATAAAATTCGTAAAGATTCTAAACAGATAGAAGCATTGTTTCGAAGAATACCTATCTATGATGATCACATATTTATTAACTAAATTACACAGACATGCAAGATCACACTGAATGGTACCTACCCGGACGACATAATAATATCAGCAGATGACACTTTAACTTCGCTAGCTTTATTTCGGAATAAAAACTACCAAGAGACTTTGTCACTCAGGGATCTCTATAAATTAACCATACCAAAAATCACTTGAGCGTGATTTTTGGTCTGTAGTTCCTTTGCGGCACGAAAAAGAAATATACCAACAAACTTATTGGTCAGCGCAATCAGACAACCAGGTTGCATAACCTAGCACCCGCACAAGCGACACTGTGGTCGAAATAATGCCCGTTAAAGCAGCTGTAGCTGTTATTTCTGTAGCAACCCTTCCTTCTGCACCATGCGGCTGCGTCCAGCACATTGTCACCGCTCGTTTATAAACGCGACAGTAATTCCCAGCAAAGTGCGTCGCCGCCACATCATCGCCGACCGTTACAATAAATAATACATTTTATTGCGATCTCTCTTACTTTGCCCCTTTGCGGCCTATTTCTTGCCGGAACGAGTGGAACGATTGTCGACGGGTTCAATTTATACACGACGCTCAATGAGACCATTTTTTGACATTTGACATTTCAGACCTTAGACTGCAATAGCTACTTTAGCGGCAAATTTCAGAGATTCGTTAAATATACACCATAAAATAGTAACTCCGTAGTTAATACGAGCCCCAGTTCGCCGTGAAGCTATCATACTTCATTATAGCTAACCGTCAGCCTCTCGAGATCTCCAGATACGTTATCTGATGCCACGACACGACACATAGCACGTACTGATTGCTGATAGCACAGGGCTCAGCGATGGCAACACTGGACAAATTTACAGGAATGACAGTTATACTGGCACCTCTGGCAAAATGGAGTATTTATTTATTCGTATAAAAGAATGCCACTAATATTATAAAGGCGAAAATTTATGTTTGTGTATTATAATATGTTTGTTACTTCTTCACGATCAAACGGCTGGACTTATTTGAAGGAAGTATGGTATGGAGGTAGATAAGACTCTGTCTGGATGAACACAGTCTTCTATTTATCGCGGATTAACGTGGGTAGCACTGTATACGCTGCTAGTCCAAATATACTCGTTTGGTTTGCTTTCAGTGTACCTACCTACAAAATACTTTATGATTCATAGCTATATCAACCAATCTTTTAATCCATTTACATTATTTTTCTCTCGTTTTTGTGGATTGAATTAAACATACCTACATATATACGAAACATATCTTACAATATAGCAAGCAGTAACACCAAAACATTTAGTAGAGTATTCCAATATAGCAAGATTTCGAGTCAAAGAGACAATTTCGCAGCAAACTTGCCACGAAGGGACTTAACAAGCGGTGCAAGTCAAGTGAGCTAAGCACTAGCCTGTACTTATCTACACGACCAAGCGACTGGCGACACGTGTTTTTGGTGTTAGCTTGCAAGTTATAGTTCGGTAGCTTTGTGCTAAGCTCGGCCTAGTGTACGTTGCCTGCGAAATTACTTGCGTAGAGGAAGAGCTGAGATTTGTAGGTGTTTTACTTTCAAATTCATATCTAGAATATCTATCTAGATGTATGTAGTGAGGACATAATGAACATAGCAGGGAACAGGTGGATACAAGATACACTAACTCGGGCTGAGTAGTGTGCTTTTGGCAATGGCACGCCACAATAAATATAAAAATAAAAACAATACTTATACAAAACATGGATAATAATTACATTTGTGTGATTATGCAATGCAAATACAGTCCAAAATATTTCCCTCGTTAATATAATCCACCACCTGCAATGTTTAATGCTTGATTAATTTTAAATGAATTATTTTAAAGTCTCGCTTTGTGCAGGGTTGTCAGTGATTTCGGAATGAGACGTTTTATCGTCATCCTCTCTACATCCAATCCGTCCGATCGATTAATTAAATAAATAACAATAAGTTTTACAAATAATATTCATAGTAAAGTTTTATTTGGGTGCATACATAAGCTTGAATATAATCGGCTATAGTAGGTACAATATGATTTTTTGGGTAATTAATATAATAATTATCAAATTGATTAATCAATTTAAGGAAAAAAATTTGCTTTATACAATAATATGTGTTTTCCAATGTGCACTGCAAATTATTTGACATATAATTGCCTTCCTTTTGCGCTTTAATTTAAGAAAACTTAACGTTGTAACTCTATAGTTTGTTACCTTTATCTCGTGTTCTTCAACTATTCCCTGCAAGTATCTATTCTATTATACTACCTACCATGTTAGAGTTCGCAAGATCGTTACGATCTTATTGGAAAACCGTTCACTTCCCACCGGCGTAATATTCTTTCCCGAGCACCTAATAATCAAAGTTTTTACTCATTTCCAAAGTAAATTCGAGCAACCAAGTATCTGCGGGCGGGAAAAATGCAAATGAACACTCAAGTTGGACAGAAACCTTCCAAGTTTGTGATACTTACCTCCTCTATTCTCAGTTTGCTTCTTTTAGGAAAACCTGCGCTGATACCTCCTTCATTTTATTTTTTTGTGCTCAGACTAAAAACGGAAGCAGAAACATCCATGTCAATAAATACATGTGTATATAGGTATATGCCTACCTATCTGTACCTATACACATTGTAATCATATATTTTATTCATATTTACCTAAGCAACTTCAATACAGGCATCTTATGAGAATTTCTGTCCTGTCGTTTTCAACGTCGGTGCGTCGCGTCGCCGTGTCGTGGAAGTGAATATATGTACGTATTATGTTAAAATTTCAAGCAATACTTTACTATTTTAATAAAAAAATATGCCTCTACAGTACATAAAACCGGGATCGTATTTCAAAACCAGGTGTTAGATACCAGGCAGTCATATAACCCAAGTAGCCGTTTAAAAGCTTATTCCAAATCCAAAATGGGAGTCACGAAATCAGTACACAATCAAATTAAGCGTAACCAAAACGGCGCTTTCGACGCTCGAGCTGCTGAAATATTCATCGCGCAACCACACGCCAGGCGAACCTATTTATATGAATAATTTAAAACATTACACACGCGCCGACGCTTTTGTGCCCTGAGCTGATGACCTGGATTGTTTACACACCTAACTTAAAGTTAAAAATAATATCTTGATCTTTGACCTTTAATCAATCAGTAGATTAGGTCTCCTTTGGCTTTGCGTTGTCATCTTCCTTACTATTGGGTCGCTAACCCCCCATGGCGCCCCCATGGGCATATTATTTTTCCCTAATGCTGTCTTTCCATCTGTTTTTTTGACATTTAGATGCTCTACTACTCTATTTGAAACCAAACTTCTTAAATCTATGTATTCAACACTCCAGTGTTGATATGCGACCTCAAACAACACAATGCAACCTATGCAAACTCTTTGCATCAAAGTCACACAAAATGGTCGCCTTTGTTTTGGCGCGAAACGGCGCGCGAAATCCTTGATTCGTCTTCGGCAGTTCGGGCAATATGGCGTCTGCTCCTTCGCGCCAAAATAGCTGTCACTTGTATTCTTACAACTGCATCTTATTTTCGACTTTATTTACGAGGTTTTAAGGTAGAATTTATTATCAGAAAATTTAAAACAACGTTGGTAGGTACAAAAGACTGATTGTGGCAACGGAAGCCCCGTGAGATAGGTAGTACCTACGGCCTTTGTAGTTCGCTCCTTTAGGTTCAGGAAAGGAGATTGTTGATTTTTAGGGTTCCTTTCTCTAGGCATTGAAAACTGGACTATACATACCAAGGCTGTTCGGAGTTCTTTATTCATATATGTACTTACAAAATATTTTTCTCTTCAGGCATATATCTTTTGCGATAAAACATAAGTTTTTTTTTATTTTCAGGAGTAAGTACTTAAGCATACTTAAAGACTTTATTTGCCTAAATTATGTATTTAATTATTAGCGAGAAATTAATTACGATAAAATAAACTAAAATTAGATATGTTTGAAGATAACGGTGTTGTTTTATCACAATAACCTATTAGTTTTGTATAATCATGATTAATATTTACAGAATACAACACATGGTGTACGTGTTATTTGTCGTATCAAGTCCTCATCTAATACAATGCCGCTGTTATCGTCAAGTGATTGACAGTGTGTGTTGCCACAGGTGTTGCGTAGGTACCTAAACGAAAATAAATATTTTGTAGGTACGTGTGCTTATCAGATAGGTAATAGAAATAATCGTTTTAGTAAATAGTGAGTTAACATAAATTAACAAAGATGATTGATGTATGATCAATTATAAATAAGTAAATGTATTTTTATAAAGTTAAAATATTTTGCCGACAAATCAGTGATCGGAATGATTTTTTCCAGGTAACTAGTGATTTTCCCGAACAAAGTTTATTTTAGTATCTTCTCTGGCTAAGAGATGGCGACGGAAAATATATTTTTCACCAGGTGCAATAAAGCATGCAGCAGTACCTATAATTAAAATATCAATAAGTCTAGTTTTCTGTATGTATATATTACATATTTACGGAACATTAAAAATATAATTTTATATTATTGTTTTATTCTCTTACCTAACCTTAGAGTGCGCCCGTTTTTATAAACACAACTATTTTCGCTCGCGAAAATCGCTCATTCTGTACTTATAGCACAGAATACAGAACTATCTACAACGTATATTTACTTGTATTTGATATAAGGATTTGTTAGCCTAAACAGTCCTGTCAATGCAAACTAAAAAATAACTATTATTATATCTGCAAGAACTTAATAATAATTCTAAACTCAAGTCACTGCTTGAGACTCGGTTTTGTGGTTTTAACTCCTTCAGAATGACGCAACGAAACTTCGATGTGGCTTTCACTGTTGGTGAGTTCAGTTGTTCCCAGATTTACTTCTAAAAACTACCACACAAAATTATAAAAATGTTTTCATAATAATATAGGTAACAAAACAGTAAATTTCTCAAGAGATTATAATAAATATACAGAACCATTGTCTGCAATAACTCCAAAGGCACTTGCCAGTATTTTTTCTTTGCATTTATTTATATAGACATCTGACGTTTCCAGAGCGCCTTTTGTTTTGGAATTCAAAGTGCCCCGACAAAAGGCGAAGTGGCAAATTTCCCCAAAAATACTCCCTTTTACGTACTTACGGAGTCAATTTAGTCCGTTTTTCTCAGTATTTTAAAAGGTATTTTTCTTTAATTTGAAAAGTTGAATTGCACGGCTTTTTGCGATAGCGCTGAAAGAAATGACCTGAAGCTGAAGGGATGGAAGAATATAAAGGATTGCTAGGGTAAACATGGACAAATCTAATTTATTAATTATATTATAATAGATTAGGTACGTAGGTACTTATGTACCTATGGGTTATTATTTTATGCAATTAATTTTTAAGAAAGACGAATGTCATTTAGTCATCGATAACAAATAGAATAATAATACAAAAACCGTTAAGTACGTATGCATAAACCACATGCAAGAAAGATGTTTTATGGTCTCAATATAGCCAAATCACTACAGGTACCTACGAAAACATATTTTTATACCTACTTCCTGTTGCTAGGTACGTATGGTCAGTGACCGCGGGCAGCGGCCAATCACAGCCCGCCGCCACGTGGAAGATCCAACGTCATTGCATTCTTGGAATAATCGGATAATCGGCTTAGGGCAGTGATACAACATGACGAATACTAGACTTGCATGGTTCTTAAACGCATTTAGCGACCAATTTAGGTATAATTTAGTTGTAATAACCGGCTAGCACTTACGTCAAAAAATTACGTCGAAAAATTAGCTCGACAAGTTTCGGAAATCTGAGGTTTCCATCATCAGGAGGACGAGTCAGCACGCGCGTCCCGGTTGGCCGCCTCGTCCAGAGTCCAGACTGGTTCGCCGACCCGCTGCACCCCCGCGACTCTGCGCCCGCTCCGCTCTCGCAGCCGCTCGCGCACCGCGACGGGTGAGGATAGGCGATCGAGGCGCCACCGGAGGATCGTGTATTTCTTCCTCATCGCTTGAGACCCGTTGCACCAAGATATTGGGGTCCGCGCACACTATGCTGACCGTGTCTAGTGGCAGATGTTCAGCTACAACGTCCTCCCGGCCAGAGTTTAAAACAGGTCTCCACGCAGGTGCCAATGTCCATCCTCGGTCTCGATTAAAGTTTGGATGTCGATCTATTTCTATTGCTTCCCGAACTTTCCTCGGTACTAGGAACTTCTCCTTGGCCAAGACCGACACCTTATCGAAACGTAGGAAATGGTTCACCCCTTCAGCATGTTCTGCCAACGCGGATTTAACTGTCTCCCTGTTTTTAACACACCGTATGTGTTCCGCCACCCTCGTAGAAATATTGCGGCGGGTTTCTCCGATGTAACTCATACCACAGTCGCAAGGTATACGATAAACACCTGGGGCATGTAACGGCTCGCTGTCTTTAGGTGATCGCAATAGTTGCCTCAGACGACTAGGTGGACGAAAGATGGTTTTTAAATTATATTTCCTTTTAAGGAAAATACCAATCTTGTCCGTCACGCCTTTGAAACTTGTCGAGCTAATTTTTCGACGTAATTTTTTGACGTAAGTGCTAGCCGGTTATTACAACTAAATTAAATCATGCCTTACGGGAACTATAATACAATTTAGGTATCTAGTAAATATGGCTACATAAGATGAGTAGGTACACATGGACCTAGGTCACAGAATGTAAAAATAAGTCTTTTCCTACTTGAGAACTGGCACAATACAAAGGTATGGTCAAAGAAAAAAAAACCTTCTCCTCTTCCTTGAGTCATATTCCTTATTTCTGAGGATCATGACTCAAATCAAATCAAATAATATAAATATTTGATATTAGATCATGACTCTACCGTAGAATCCATTCTAGTAACTGTTGCTCGTTACCGTACTAATTTAAGGTATATGTTCGTTCATATAGGTACCACCTACCTACTACGGTCGCCGGCCATAGCCGAAATCGGTTTGAAAAGCATCATTATCTATTTCTATCTAGTGATCAAGAAATATAAACTACAAAATATAATACTCAAATAGTAAAATCAATCTAATTATGCAGTACATAATAAAAATAAAACAAAAGCATATATTTTGCTGTATCTATGTGTGCCACTCTCCCAATTTTGCAAGGTACAGGATGGTGCGCTGCGAGCATTGTACAAATTCGTTTTATTCTATGGTACGAGAATGCCGCTTGAGTTAGAGTTAGACATGGATATTTTGGCACACAATTCCGTAGTTCCTTGCAATAAAGCGTGAGCCAAAAACTTCTTGTCAATGAGTAGTTTATCGCGTTTCGTCAACGCTGGCTACGTCACCCGCTTTCTGTCAAACTGGTGTGTAGAATACCCGACTAAATTCAAGAGACAGTCTTATAGTAGCGACCGAAAATAAAAACATTCCATTTCATTTATACGGGTTATTGTGGATGAGTCAAAAATAAAACTAAAGCGGCGCTAGTCTGTTGTAGTAAAAGGGGAGTGTTATCGCAGACAGAACGACACGAAGTGAAACAAATATTGAATAATATTTTCCGAGAATATTATTTACGTATCTTTGAAAGAAACTTGCGGAACTAAATAAGGTGAGTGTTGCTATTCATTGTATGTTCATGTTTTCGGCGAATCAGTTCTGTATTGCGAGCATTCTATTTTATTAATTGACCAATTTTATTGTTAGTTTTAAACTGAAATTGTTAAATAAAACATGCTGAGATTAAAAATGTGTAAGGTTTTTACTTCACCGACATAGGTACCTAAATAAGTCATGTATTTAAAGTAGAATTTATTACAAGCATGTAGTCAAAGTTGGCAGGTATACCGGTCGGCACATAACTCTAGCGGTGGCCGATCGTGGAGGGAATTGCTGCGCATGTGTACTGTCGCGCGCACAATACATAATAATATGTAACTAGTATTTTGGACTCCAATATCTTTTTGTCAAATAAAATTATGCAAAATAAATAAAAAAATAAACTTTTAATCAAAAACTCAAATTTACAGTGTTGCTGTCAGAATGACTGAGTAAAGTATTTGTAGCTTTGTCAATCTCACTTTTGATTTGTTTCATAGAATCAATTAATTCGTTAGATTCTTTTTTTAAAAAACAATCAAAGTCAAAGTAAAAAAACAATTCACGTCATAATACATTTTCCTTGCCTGTCTTTTCAAAACAGTATTTGTTCTTCTAATCTAGGGATGCGGGTTCAACACAAGTAATTATGCATATTAAAATTTGTAATTACTTGTGTTGAGTCTAGTCGTTTCTATGTAAGTATAATAAGTATGTATTTACAAAAAAAGTATATATGTATTATATCCGTTATCGAGTACCTACCCATGATACAAGCTTAAGCTTAATATGAGGCATGATGGCGCTGAGTGATATGTCTTGAAATATTTATTCATTTATTTTATTTGTTTTAGGCATATTTACTTTAGTCACAAACAAACTCAAAATTCTAAATTTAACAAACCAATTCAAACATAACAAAAAACAACAATAATTAACAGCAATAACAATAAAATTAATAACGCGACTGTACCACGGAATGTACGCGGGGTGTCGTATGTACGCGGGGAACGGAAAGCGACTGGAGAGCCAATCAGCGCTCCGCACGCCCGCCCTTCATCCCTCTACCCCTCTGGTACCTTATTTTGTACTTCTGCGCAATAACGGTCACCGCTAGAGTTAGTTGCCGTCAATGATATTATATGTACAATGTAAGCTCACTGGTTGCCGTTGTTTATTTATTGTATACTAGGTAAGGTACCTACTAATTGTTAAGTACCTATGTATGTTAATGAGCATGGAAAAATAGGATATCGTATTCTTATTCTATTAAACATATTTATAAATGTGTATATTTACATTACTTTTTAAAATTTTATTGCAAAAGCATTACATAATATTTTTCCAGATCATCGTGTTTAAGACTTTAACTAAATAGGTACTAACAGACTTTGACTTTCAAACCATTATATTGTAGGAACCAAGCCGAACTGGTTCTGTCATAGATATCAAACTTGAATTGAACCGAAAATCGACCTTAGCGCTGTTATTAATTGCATCTGTTTCTGAGAATTTCCTACTCGTCAAACAATCTCAATAAAATATTAATTCGTCTACAAGTATAGGTGTTGTACGTACTATACAAAGCTGGCACCATTAAAATATTAAGTTAAAATTAGTATCATTTGAACAAATGGTATATTGGACAAATAAAACCAACTTCCTTTTTTGAAGAATTCAGTTAAAATTATTTTAGTACCGAAATAAAACAAAACTTTCAGAACACTTGATAACCTCCTTTTTTTGGAAGTCGGTTAATTTAATAGACTATTTTTGCCAAACGTTAAGTTACCCAGAACTGCTAAAAGTCACAGTCCTAATATAATATACATAAATAGATAGTTATGTACTTCTGTCCAACAAAAACATATGGCCTTCAAATGATTGTCGCGTGTATTGTGGGATGATTGAGTAGTTATTTCCCTATGTTTCTTTACTTTGGTACAAGTAGATAGGCACTTGAAAGATAATAAATAAGATTCAATCAACTAGTTCAGATCGAATCAAACTAATAAAAATATTTATCTATGTAGGTACTTTAGTCTTATTTTAGTTTTTCCCCGTTTTTCGTTCCCATCATTATAAAAAAAACTTTCAGCAAATTTGATAATCTCCTTTTTTGAAGTCGGTTAATTACCAGTAGGATACGGTAAAATTGATAGAAATTTAGGTTTACCTAAATAAACTTACTTACTATGAATTTAACGACTCCATCAAAAATCATTGCAACAAAATTAATTGCAACAATAAATTTTCTGAATAAGAATTAGGATCTGAGATTCCGGTGGTTTGCCTAGTTAAAAACTTTTTCTCAATTCCAGGTGTTGTAAGATGGCGGAAGATTACAGCACACTGTCTGGCGTGTCTCCTCTCCTCACTGACGAGGCTGTGTGCCTGGCGCTAGCGGAGTGGTTCGGGGAGACTGTGACGTTCACACACTGGGAGGTAAAGTATATAAAAAAATACAAAATCACAACAACATTGTAGCCTAGTATGTAAAATATTTTGCCTCGCGTAAGAAGTAGGTACTTAATAACGCGCCAAAAACTACGCAATGCAATATAATTTTCAGCAAAAAATGGAAAATTGATCAAGTCATTTATCACTCGAAAATTGACAGTATCATTTATTAATTTCAGTATGTCGGAGAGATCGGCAAAGGCGATTCATATCTCAGCGAAGTACGCCGCATCAAGATCCACGGGAAGACACAGGACAACACAGACAAACATATACAAATCATCATGAAATGTATCCCCAAATCACTCTCTCGACGACTGACTTTTAGAAGCGACGAGTTCTTTAAAAACGAGATTAACTTCTACACTAAAATCTTACCGGTATTTTTAAAGTTCCAAGCTGAGAAGAACGTACCGGAGCCGTTTGATAAATACACGAAGTTGTTCCTCGCAGTATCGGATGGAGCTCACGACGCCATCTGTCTCGAAGATGTAACACTGCAGCAGTTCGGCAGCGCGGTGAGACAAGAGGGCATCGATATAGACCACTGCAGGTTCTCATTCAAAGCCTTGGCTGAGTTTCACGCTCTATCCTTCGCGTTCAAAGACCAGCACCCCGAAAAGTTCGAGGAAATTCGCCAGGAAATATTCGAGACGTACTACCACGAACGCGTGTGGAGCTGGTACGAGAGGTTCTGGAAGCGAATCAGCGGGATAGCCATAGACGCGGTCGAGAGGGAGTACCCGGACACTATATATGTGCAGAAAATCAAGGAGTTTGCTGTCCCGGAGCGGTACAAGGACATGATCCAGGCGGCCACCGACACGCTGGCCACCGGAGTCATCTCACACGGGGACAGCTGGACCAACAACTTCTTGTTCAAATATCAACACGGGAAAGTGACTGACGCCAAAATCATAGACTTCCAACTGACGAGATGTGCGAGCCCAGTCCTAGACTTGACATTCTTTGTGTATGCTTGCACGAGTCAGGTGCTGAGATTGAAGCATTATGACGAGCTCCTCAGTTACTACTATGAGATATTATCGACGCGGATCAGAGATATGGGCAGTGAGCCGGACAAGGTTTACTCCAAGGAGCTGTTTATGAGTGAAATTAAGAAGTACTCATACTTTGGTCTGGCGTTCAGTTTCGAGTCCACGCCGGTCATTGTTCTAGACCCAGAAGATGCTGTCGATATGGAGATGGAGGTAAGAGACATGAAATATACATACTTCATACAGTTATAATACATTTTAAGAACATGCTGGCGCATTCTTGGCGCAAAGGATAAGCATTGCCATCCAACGTGGCAATGCCGCCAGCATGCTGGGAACGTTGCCTACGGATATACTTTTTTTATAGGTGTTTTGAGTTTATTAAAAGTTTTAGTTTATAAGTTAGGTATTAATTACTTAAGTTTTTATTTAAAATTAGTAAAATTTGTTTTATAAGTTTTTATTAAATAAATATATGGAAAAAAAAAAAAAAAAATTAAGAACATATCGAATATTTAGAGTTCCTATTTTATTCTGATAACTATTTAATTGATATGAAAGTTCTACATAATATATAAGAACTTGTTGAATTGCTTTTATTAGTAACGAGAGTGTACCAAAATCAGCATACTTGATATTCATAATGTAATCCGTGCATTCCTTGCAATATCTCTGAATTCTTTATGGTATTTTATAATAAAATGTATTTATTTTCAGGGAGATGAGAAGTTAAACATAGATGATGTATGGACACTACAACCATTCAAGACTAAAGAAGGCAGACTGAGAGAGGCCAACAATGTGGTTCATTGTGTTGACAACGGATACATATAAATAATAAAAGCACATGGTGCAGTAAATTAGGTTTGCACTTTTATACAAAAGGTTATAATAGTAAGACTCAAAAAGGATAAAAATATAGTAATGATGACACATTCCTCAAATTGTATAGGCGTCTGAGAACTTGAATCTAAGAAAACCAAAGGTAAGATATATTTTCAAAGTTTTGGTACTAAAGAAACCCTTACATTAAAAATAGGGTTTTTTATTACTGGAGCTAGACGCAAGGTCTAAACTGATTTCTCTACTCTCGCACTACACTCATCATATACACGCTACGGTCGACGGTGGAGGGAGCGTTCTCCGGAACCGTTCTTCGTCCAGGTGGGTCTCGGTCGGACGCCGGGTTCACCTACTCGGCCTTCCAACTCGGCCAATGCCTCGGGCTGAACTCGATAACACCGCCGCCACCTGTGGAGGCCGGTGACTTCTTTTCTAAGCGCTGTCCATAATTAATCAATAATTTATAAACTAATGGTTGCACCTAAAACTAAGTTCCTAGTCCTGATGTAGGCATTGTATAACCCACTTCCCTGAGTTTTGGTGGTTCTGTAATTTATCCATTATTTAGCTTACTTTATTGTACCTATGAATTTGAAAAAGGAGTTGTTCAACTCTGGACACCAGAGTTGGCCACTCTCATTCGATAAAAAGATGAAAAAGTTCAACCTTATGTCCTATTTCTCAAACCTATATATTTTAGTATATATTATATATTTTAATATACCTGTATCTTGGAATATGTATATTTAATTATAGTGTAGGACATCCCTCTCTGATAGGTGAAAGTAGGAAGATTACAAATTAAAACTGAGAAATTAATTATGACCAAAAAACAAAGATTAGATGTTATGCTAGAATATGACATTGTCTTATCACAATAGCGTATTTAGTTAACATTATCTAATCATTATTAACATTAACAGAATACAATTCAGGGCTTACGCATTATTTGCCGCATCAAGTCCAGAACAAATACAATTCCGCTGTTATCGTTTAGTGTTCTGTGCTAGTGACTGACAATGTGTGTTGCGTATACGAAAAAAAAATTATGTAGGTACCTACGTGAGCTTATCATATGGGTTATGTACCAATATTAGAATTAATCTTTATCCAATTTAATACCTTTAAAACATTGCTGATTAAATAGATATATACCATTTACAGTATATGCTTTAGATGAATAGTATCGAAGATATTATAGATTTAGTTTGCGCGTTACCGACGGCCGCGGTAATGTACGGGCGGCCCTTACATATTTAGATCTCCAAAACTATGCAACTGGTTTACGAGTTTTGATGTGTTTTTTTGTAATAGATAGTGTTTTGCGAGGAAGGTTTTAAGCATCGTGCATATGTGACCGTGCGAAGCCAGGCACGGTCGCTAGTTCATTTATATTGACATCTGACGTTTCCAGAGCGCCTTTTGTTTTGGAATTTAAAGTACCCCGACAAAAGGCGAAGTGGCAAATTTCCCCAAAAATACTCCCTTTTACCATACGTACGTACGGAGTCAATTTAGTCCGTTTTATTCCAGTATTTTTCTTTAATTTGAAAACCATAACTGATATAATCTATGTATTTAATAAATTATGGATAAACAATATAATTATGCAGCATGCATATTAGCATGTTCCTCACTTTTATTTCATTGTGTCATCTCCCCATTCACTCCTCTCCTAATTATGTTGTTAAGGGCTAAACAAAAACAAAAGGTGTTTAATAGTCGCGGTGTCATCGTTAACTAATAAAATGATAATGCTAGGGAGATATGACAAGTAAATAACTGTAATAAAAAGTAACTTTATTTTAAAACTCATTTTATTTTACTTGTAACTACTTAGGTTGTATTTTATTATTTTCTTTTATGACCTCAACAAATTATTGAATGTATAATCAACTCGACGCGTCGTTATGAACTATTTATTATTTTGTAAACCACTTGGAATTAAATATCACATAACTGACAATAAAAGAATCTGAATCTGAATCACAAAGTCATGTGATGGTTATATTATAGTTAGTGGTCATAATGTATTGTAATTATTATATCTTTTAAATGCTGAATTAGTGCAATTTGTTTATTGCATTTAATGCAAGTATTATGTACAATAGATTACTTGAGGTATTGAGATATAAATGAAGAATATACATTTTACAATACTAGATTGGTATTCTCAGTAAATCCCAAATCTCAAGGATTAATGACAAGATATAATTTCACTAAGTATTTGTTTTTGATTTTCTGTATTGAAATGTTTGCCTTAATTATTGCTTTGTGAATGAATTATCATTATCAGTATTTTGCAAGATTGTGTGGCTCAAACGAGTTGAAATGTTTTAATTTAGTTTAGATTTATGTTTTGTTGATTTGAAAGGGCTCGACTTTGAAATAGCGGTCACCGAATTTAAGGGAGGGAGTTGTAGAGGGAAGAGCATATACCTCCCTGTTAAGGGGAAGTTGCGGAAACCGCTACTTACCAAGGTATGATTTTTTTATAATGTATTCCTTACCACAAACATATAAAACATCTATTTTCAGGGTGCATGAAAGGTAAAAGGGAAAAGAGGCATAATGGTAGAAGGGTAGTACCTCCCCTAGCCTCCCCCCTTACATTTTGTGGTTTTGGTTAGTTATAAATTACAATAAAAGCTTACCTACTCTTAAACTCGCCTTTATATCCCGTGATACAACTTGTATTATCTTTACAGTCCCTTCATATACCACTTGTGCAGAGTAATATTATTATCTAGTACCCATAGCACTTGTTTACTTCATATGGGGCTGGATGGCGCTCACAATGTCTTGGAATATTAATTCATGTTTAGATCATCACCATCTATGCTTATATTATTTCACACACACCACTCTATAAAGTTCCACCATCTTATAATGGGACACCACACTTCATGGTGTCCCATACAAGTTCTATGCGTTCCTGAGTCCGGTGACTTTCCTGTACGCACTGAAGTGTTCCAAGTACTGGTAGATGGTGTCTATGGGGGTGTAGATGTCGTTCATCTTGCTGAGCAGGTGCTGCGGGGGCTGCACGGGCACGGAGGGCCCCAGCAGGCCCTGCAGGAACTCTCGGAGGAGGCTCCACACTGCATTGGCCATCACACAGGGACGGTACTCCACCTGGAATTACAATCAGGTTTGGTTCACTTATTTGTATATTTAGGGTCTGCATGGTATCAGAAAGAAAGAAAGAAAGAAAACATTTATTGTGACAGATTTAACAGAAAAACAAACACGAGTAAAAACATAATAAGCAAACATAAAATCTGCCACAACACAGCCCCAACTCAGCATAATGCTGGTTGTGTGGAAGCAACCAGCGCTGGTCTTCCGTTGGGACTGGCTGAGACGTCACACACATAGAAGAAGGCAGGCAAACAAACAAACAAGATGAGACATATACAAAGAGGAGCAAAATTTTAAATTAAATAAGGAATTAACTAAAGTTAATAAAAAGCTAGGGCTATACTAATACCATATAAAACACTGATATATAAAATAATATGAATACTTAAGGACAAAAACTTAGGTAAGTATATACTACAAATAAAAAATTGTATCAGACAGACAATATAACCTAAAAAAAAATGTGAGCACATGATTAAGGCCATATGAGTAATGAAATATAATTAAATTAAATTGTGCTGGTGTTGTTTACAAACAGGGCTTCTCGTTAATGATGCTGAAAAATAAAACTCTTTAATTTCAATCTAAAAGTATACAAAGTATGCAGGTTCCTTATCAGGTGATAATTGGCTTAGTGGTGGATAGGTTTCCAATAAAATATGTCATGCTAATGACCATAGCTACAAGAATGTTAACTATACTAACTTCAATGAGGATCCCTTTAAAGTTCTGGTTCATAGTGACGGAGCCAAGTTTGACACAGAAGTCCCCGAGCTCAAACCTGGGCCCCTTGCTCTCTATCTTGGTCTGCTTCTTGGAGGTGTAATGTTGAGATAGCTTCATCATGAGCAGGTCAAAGAGTCCGTCGGCAATCACATGGATGTTCTTGGTACCACTCTCCAGGATAGAGAACACGGACGCCGGCTGCTCCGAGTTGTGCAGGATGTGAACAGTCTTTGTGGCTCCTGTCACGTCTGGAAACGGACAAGTTTTATGTGAGCTTTAAGATTAAATAATGTTGGCTATTTTGTGGCCCATAACTCTTACACACAGAGAGACAGTACTTAGTTTACTGTGCTGAAACCTAGGAGACATCATATTTAGCTTAGTTTTGTACATGTTTATATAAACAATGATTACATCAGACTAATCTAACAAGCAAAAAATTAGTGTGTTACTCTGTTTGGTATTTCTTTACACTCAAACAGCTGAACAGATTTGGATGAAATGTAAGATTGTAAGTTATTGATCAGATCTGTTTTAGAATCCTTGTTATTCCTGATTAACACAGGTAATACCTCAAGACAGGGCTAGTAGGTAAGTACAAACTTGGCTAAGAAAAGTGACAATATACTAAAATACCCGGGGCCTGGTAAGCAGTATTGAACGGTCTGTGTGATGATGGCTAGACATGATCTAGAAGTTTGAAGGCAACAATTGAGCAAGAGAAGCACAATAAACAGATTATTAATGTATGAGAGCTAGTGCCCTGCAGTGGGTTATAGGTAGGTAGGTACATGGTGTTGAAGACAATCATACAGTAAAAATAATCATAGAAACTCGAAAATTAGTCAGTAACATACCCATCTGAGGCAGAGACAAGTAGCTTTCACAATCAACGAGGAACTGGCCCTGCTGTGAAGCTCCAAGCGCCAGAATACGCTTCGTCAGGAGTTCTATCACGTATGTACCGGTCTTGTTCTCCGGGACAGGGTATTGCTGCAAACTAAGCAAATACAGACATCTGTAGCGACAAATAACAGGATTTAAATATGTAAAAAACGCACGGAAAGCTGTACTTACACTGTAACACCCATTTTTGGATAGTTTTTAGAGACTATGAGGAACTACATTAATTAAACAAATTTTATTATCATGTAAAGGATAGATTCTAATCAGAAAACGAGCGTTAATCACTTTTGTAAAGAAATTACAACACCGAAATAATGAGAATATTGTGGGTGCCGTGCCGGTGGACTGTTTTTTTTTTTTTTATTAATGGTCTCTGCCTGCGGCATTGCCGCAATTTCGCCAATGTCACATCACAAGGGGGACAAACGCTTATCTTATTAGCCAGTAAAAATAATTAACATTTGATCGGTGCGGAATTACTAACTTATTTGAAATTTATTGAGCTTATTTGAGTGTTAACACAATACATAATATGTACAAGCATAATTACAATTTTATTTTATTAGAGACAATAAAATGATACAAAATATATACAAAAGGAGAATATACAAGGGGAAGAAGATTGGAGAAGTTACAAGGACGAGGGACAGCATCTGGGATTTTATCATACAGTGAGCAGCGCAACCTTGGACAGCTAAAGAAAATATGATCGGTGGATCCTTCCTCTAAACCACATTCACATAAGGAGTGGTCACGAACTTTGATTTTGGAGAGAAAGACGGGGGTACAAGCATGACCCAACCGTAGGCGACATATTGTGGAAGTGGCTTGTTTATTTAAATTTTTGAATTTTGAGAACCAGGGCCTGATTGGGATTTCTGGTTGTAATTGTCTGTAAAATTTGCCAATAGAAGATGGATTGTACCAGAGAGTTTGCCAAGAATGAAGAAGTTGAGTTTTGCAAGATGTTGAGAGGTCATGACTAAAAATTTGATAGTGATCTGTATTGCCTAGGGATGAAGCTTGTTTGGCAAAAGAATCAGCATTTTCATTGCCAGGGATACCAATGTGGCCCGGGATCCAGGCAAGAGCTACTTGAATACCTAACAAATGACATTCAAACAGTTTTTCTTTAATTTGAAATATGATTGGGAATCTTGACTTGGAGCGAAAGGGGTTAGATTTAATAGCTTGTAAGCAGCTATGTGAGTCTGTCAATATTAGGGCTTTAGTAATATTATGCGAGATTACATATGTGATGGCCTCGAGGATGGCAGTTGCCTCTCCAGTGAATACTGAAGTAGTTGGAGGGCATTTTTGACTTAAGGCAATTTTGTACCTAGGGATCCAGACAGCAGTTCCAACATCATTGCTTTCATTAAATTTGGATGCATCAGTAAATAGCATAAGCCAGCCTTGCCAAGACTTTTCAATGAGGCATGAGATGTGGACTGTTTATCATGTATTCAATAAAAAATAAAAATTAACATCAAAATTTGATAGATACCTTATTTTTTAATACTTCAGATTTATTTTCAGTGCCATCTGTAGTTGAGTAGTATTACTATATGCATTGGTTCGGCTATCTACCGATAGACATCGCAAATCTCCACTGCAAGTTACGAACGAACAAAGAAAACTCATGAAAACTATTATGAAGTTATCAATGAATGCACGTAGGCCAATAAAACGGCCTAAAGTCTCAATGTCAATAGTTTCGCCAATAGAAAAACAGAATATAGCTTAAAGAGAACAAAATAGGACGTCATTAACAAGAGCTGGACCAATGACGAACGGCCAAATAATTTCATGAAGAAATTGACAAGTGCTGCGGAGACCCAGGGATTGCTGTATTTATTTACATCAAAAACCAGACTATTCGGTCACTATTTATTTAGATAACAGTCGTGTTAATAATTGAAAAAAACTGTACTTTGGTTATTGCGTCAGATCGAAGACGTATTTGATAGTATCGTCGTGAAACTTGTGAAATTGAGAAAGAATCTTTGTGGAGTTTTTGTTGGTCTGAAATCACGAGTTCCCGTGTTATCTAACGCCCAGTGTAATTGGATGATTGGAAAATGATACCCGATAACGTTACGCTCATTGTTAAGGCGCCTAATCAGCAAATTGAGGACCAAAACGTCGAATGCCAGTCTTCATGGACCGTGCGACAACTCAAGGGTCACCTATCACAAGTGTACCCCAGCAAACCGGTGAGATATCGCTCTATTCTTAATCATCAACAGTTCTTCACACATAGTAGAGAAACGTTAGGTTTTATGCTCGCTATCCTATCATCTGATATGTTTTCAAATAACACCTTTTACATTATGTGACTTAAGTAATACAATGTAAACTACCTACCTAGAGAGATATAGTAGGTATGTTAGAATGATCTCTTTTATCTTTAAAATATTCGGGTTGAATTAGGCTAGGCTTATTTTTACTACACTATTTTTAATTAATGTATTACAGTAAATGCAAACAATAAATCTCAGCATACCATAAAATAGATTATAAACATTGTTATAGCATGTAATTTGCAATTTATATTTGTGTGATAAGACTGGTTTATGTAGCTTGTTAATTATTTTAACTATAATTTGTAGGTATCTATAAAATAATGTGCATTTTTTTGTATAAAAACTAATCATAGTCATAATAACCTGATTTAACAACAAAGACTTGAAATAATTATCTACCACAACTTTTACATAACTTGATCATCTACTTTTTAGAGAAAGTAAAGTTTAGTGACTTATACATTATTTTCCTTCTCATAATCAGCACTGTTTAGTTTTTTGGCCATTTGCTTGCGTCCTCAGTTTCATTATAGTACCTACAAGTATATTCCACCAGTATAGGGCCACAGTGTTGCTTGTCCTTAGTGTAAGTCAGTAGTCAAATGCCTGACTCTCAGTGTAAGAAAAACTTGTTGTAGACCCTGCTATATGTTATGTGTGGTCTTGTTTAGCTACATACATGTACCTAGTTATTTCAGCCCCACTGATAAGCCTTATCAGCTGCAAAAAAATTACATACTCTGAATGCTGATAAGAAAATAACAGTATTACCTTGTTAGCACATTGTTAAAACTTATTTGAGGTATATTGAGGCTCTGAAAGTGTTATAATCTGAGACATTGTAGGTGACTCAATGTAAAGTTGTTAGTTTTATTTAGATTTCTTTATTTTGAGAATGTTTGTATACCCACAATCACTCTGTTCCACTTAAAAATAATACAATAATACAATTATTTATTAATAGGTATATTGGACCAAAAATCATACACAGGATATGGAGAAATGTTTCAGCAGTTTAATGAAAGGAAAAAACATCCAAGTTATTTAATAAAAACTTCCTTTGGAAGTGTGCTATAGCTTATTTGAAAATCATACAATAACATCAGTGCTAAGTCATCAAGTCAGTCAGTTGAAATAGAAGTGCTAGGGTGTTAAATTTGTTTAGAATTGTAATTTTATTATTGAGTCACAAATTGACTTGGTAAGGTGATCCTAACTATGCATTAGATATGGAAAACCACTTTGTAACTTGACCTGAATTTAATTGATTGAAATTACTAGGTAATTAAAATATCAATTGCTCAATGAATTTATAATTGAAATCTCATTTTATAACTTTCAGACTACAGAGGAACAGAAAATAATATACTCTGGGCAGCTTCTAGATGACAACACCATCCTCAAAGACGTGCTAAGAACATATGAGAGTCAGATTGCACATACTATGCACCTAGTGTGCACTCCAACTAGGAAAATGGCGGAACCAGTACCAAAGCCTGCTCCCACCCCACCTGCAAATGTCACAAATGTAGAAAATATCGATGGTCTCAGAAGACGGAATGTAGAACCCACTGAGACGGCACCTAGACCAGAAATGAGGCAGAACGATCAGAACCACACCGTGGAGATGCAGAATTACCTGAGCTCCTTTGTTAATAACTACGGCAGAGTGCCTCCGTACCCTAACTACAACATGGGAGAGGGTTACCTGCCAGTGCCCAATGACCCCGCCACGATGGCCAACCACATGATGATGATGCAGCAGGCTTACCTGCAGTACATGCAGCAGTATGCCAACATGTGAGTATACTATAAGCAAATATCAGCAAATAACGGAGTTAGTTATAACAACTAGTAACCAATTGTTTTGTCAGAAAATACATCTTATTTTCCTGTTGTCTCGTTCTCCTTCGTTATAGTAAGTTCATATACATATTTTTACATAGTACCTATAAGTTCACATTCAACTACAGCCACCTGATATTAAACAATGCTGCAACCTAAAGTAACATTTATATACATATATTACAACTAAGATTTTTTACCTTGAAGGTACCTGCACATTTTTTACCTAAAAGGTATACTTACCTATTTTCTGTATAATTATAGACCCCATTACTATATTTTTTACCAGTTACTTTTAGTAATATCATCAGCTCTGAAACCTTACTAGTAGAGTTAATTCCATTGAGTGTACATCACGCGACATATTCAGTAAAATCGCGCAGTTTTGGCTGTCAAGGCTAGCGTGGGCGGATGCGCAGTCACCCGACCGCTCCAATGGCAGCGGCGCACAACTTTGCATTCATTTGGGTTGCTTTATTCATTTAAAAAAACTGTAAATAAAAACTGCAACTTGCTTCTAGACATTATGGCTTTGTGTTCATTTAGAATACTTAATGAAATTAAATATAAATACTGAAAACAAAAACTCCCAACTCCTGATACACTCGCAACTTCAACAACTAAATATTTATTCAAATGTGGATTTTCAATTGATAATGGCAAGAATAAATAAATACCTAACAAGTAGAATAATACATTCTTTTTATTCGTTTTACTGTTGTAATTACTTGTAAATGCTACAATCAAATGAAATTATTTATTATCAAGTCATGACTCATGATACATTCGCTACCCTACAATTAATATAGAGGGAAAATACATTTCAAAATTGGCATTGTCAAGATTAATAGAATTATTTACAAATAGTAACAATTCATACAATATACAGCAGAACTAATTTTTTTCAATGCCATACCTACACATTATATACTCATATCACCAGTAGATCTAAATGTTATCTTTAAAACAAAGTAGCGGGCCATACTTAGTGGCAGCTGCATTTTATAATACCCAAATATTATGATATCATACTTAAACTGTTTGTTTTGAGCACGTTTTGATTATCTGAACTCAAAAGAAACAATTACAAAAGACTCCTATTATATAAAGAAAGTATATTATTACTAAGGCAGCTGTTCCAATAATTTGTAACACAATAATACACTGGTTTAGTGGTTTAATGAACCATTGTTTCAAATAAGAATGTTGATACTTATAATAGAGATACAGGTCAGTGGAATATATAAACAGATCAACCCAGGAAATGGAATATGGGTGCCTTTTTAATAAATGAGAAAAACATATCTATTCATTGATCATTTCTAAAGTTCTCCCATTGCAATGACTTATGAAACCCATTCAACGAATGTCACCTCAATGAGTTGTATATGCTACCTACCGGTAACTCATCGAACACAAACACGGCACTTGTAAACTTCAAATATTGTTGTCATAATCGTCAAAACCACTCGACCCATATTTTTGTATTATATGTATATCTCTTTCTGTATCATTACATTATTCCCCATTTAAAGGGTCCGTTCATGATCCACATGATTTGGCAGTATGTTGGTGTTAACACATAACGACAGACAATAGACCTCAATATAATCTACAAACAACCTGGAAAAGATAACCAGTATTCAGTTAATATTATCCAAATTTTCGATTGTGACCAACTGGCAACTTGGCGTTCAAGAATTTAAAGCTTTTTTTAAATTAATATTTATTATTTAGTTATAATGTAATAAATGTTATTGCAGGTGGCAAGCCAACCAGCAGCCGGCGGTGGCGCCCCCGCCCCCGGAGGCGCCGCCCGCGCCGCCGGCGGAGGCCCCGCAGGAGGACGAGGAGGGCGCGGCGCGGGACTGGCTCGACCATATCTACGCAGCCTCCAGGCTGTGTGTGCTGTCCTCGCTCGTGTACCTGTACGGGAGTGGAGCGAGGCTGCTGCTGGTGCTGGTCCTGGTGGTGGCTGGCTACCTGTAAGTACTGCACAGTGATACACGAGGGACTGGCTCGACCACATCTATACTTAATCATAGCTGGAGTTCTAGTTTGAACTATTGATCACTCAATGCAGTATGCTTCTTCATGATGTTCTGTCCTCGGCGGACTCTCAACAATGATCTGTAAAAATTATTCACAATCTGCCATCAAATGACATCAATCTTGGTTGGTCATTTAAGATTTAACTAATCCTCGGATTTATTTATTGTGATACAGCTTAAATGTCACAGTTATCTGTAACTATTTGCTACTGTACAATAATCGTAACATCACATCAGAACCCTATTAGATAGGTCAACAGCTGCTGAACAGCAATATTTGCAATCGACTTATAGATGTATGTTTCATTTCAGACACCAAATCGGTTTCTTCCGTGAGTTGAACCTGAACAACCGGAACAACAACAACAACCCCGTCGAGAACCCGCAACCGGCTGAGAACCAGCAACCGGGCGACAACCAACAACCCGCCGAGAACCCGCCGCCGGTTGTAGAAGACAACCAACCTTCTATACTCGCTGTAACCTGGATGATATTCACCTCGTTCTTTGCGTCGCTAATACCTGACGTGAACCAGTGATTGTTGCAACGTGACTCATAATCATCATAACAATGATAATATGTATAATGATTTATAGAGTGACTTCATGTAAATAGGTGTTCGTTTTTGTCAATTTTGAGATTTTTTTTCATGAAGTGTTTATTTTTAAAGGTACATAAATATAAAAAAAAAACTTCAGAAGACTTGATGACCTCCTTTTTTTGTAATCGGTTAAAAATTACATCTCTTGACTACCAGCTGATGCAAACACTTTTGGGTATGTACGACATACTTAAAAATATAACCTTTAGTTGGTAGATTAAGAATCGGAAAGTTCTCAAAGAATGAAGGTAAACTCGAGTTCAATCCCAGCACCTCAAGTACCATTTATTGACATACCTATCAATTGACAAAAACAAATACAAATATATTGTAGCTGCAATATCAGCCGGGTTATCGACAGGTGACAGTGATCTTACGTAGTTTACATTTAAAATTAAATTCTTATTTAGGAAATCAACACAAATATATCGAGACAACTATATTATGTTATTCATACTACAGTGAGAAAGTGATAAAATAATGGCATCTCTTTTTCGCTCATGGTATGTTCTAACTGTATGAACGAGACAGTGTGATGGGAAACAATATCGAAACACTTGATGAAAATTGTTATGTACATAACAATTTTGTACATAATCTATAATATATTTGTCGAGTAACTCTTCCTAAACAGGATATGTTTTGTTCTTGTCACAAAGTTATTCTAATATTGTAAAAAGTTTCGTTTTATATATTGTAAATCAACTATTTTCTTCGATAAATGAACTGTTGTTATGCTGACGCGAAAAAAATACTTGTTTACTGGCTTTTTGTGATGAAATAATACTTGTTTACTGGCTTTTTGTGATGGAATAATACTTGCCACTGAAACCTAATTGTTTTTTTTGTATGATTCACAATTCTAGACTTTACTGCATTGTAATAAGGCGGTATTGTATTGGTAAAATCATAGAGTAACTGACAGTCTTAGTTATAAACGTGATTCAACGAGTAATTAGTTGATAAAGTGTTTGATCAAACAAATAAGTAAATATTCCGGTACGTTGCACACAGCGCCATCTAGCCCCACACTAAGCAAACGCTTGTGTCGTGGGTACTACATAACGGATATAATACTTATATACTTTTTTTCGTAAATACATACTACATTTTGGTTTCTTACATTGATGGATCTAAAAACAAACACTTATTAACTAATCCTTGGAGGATGATTCAGGTTTATGTCACTCATAGACACCAGTGATAAATATTTATATTTCTCTTTCTACTGCATTTCAATAGAAAACTCTAAATTAACGAAATAAATGTTTAGTAGGTACTGAATATAAAACCAAATACTATTTGTAAATAACATTTCTCTTAAATCGTAGGATAGGGATAGGTTTTGTGCTGTTTTAAAATATATTAAAGGTGAAATATTACATAAAAACCATATGGTGGTTGTGCATTCTTACTTAGAGCAGTCAGTACTTTTTATCTGATTTACTTCGGATAAAAATAGTATTATTGTCTGTATGTAAATGTGTACAACCAACATGATCATACAATGATATTCAACTTGAAAATCACTCAAAACTGTAATTCTGATGTGTTACTTATTAACTATGTACACATGTCTAAAACTATCTGTATCTCTTTCCAACCTCGTTTGGTAAACAGAGATGGTAACATTTGGAGACTTGTAATTTTATAATGGCACATTTGAAATACCACCCGAGGACGACAAGTTGAACTTCATAACTGTTATTTACTCCTTGTAAAATATTGTGTACATACATACTTTATGTAGCAAGACTATATTCATACATTTTCATTACTATTGTTGGTTAAATTGTCGAGTCATATTAATATAGTGTGTATATTTGATAGCTTAGTCAAATCACTCGTAACAAATAGTGCTAATTATGTTAGTACAATATGACGAGCCTATTTTGACAGATGACATAGAAAGGAAATATTAAGTTTGAGAAAAAATATAAATAGTAGATGTATGGCATCAACTGCTATGCTGACAAAATAGACTTGTCATATTGTTATTCTACTGGTCTTTTAAAACTTATTTTTAAATTTGAACCTATAAAAATAAATCCGCATTAGAAACTTTATACATATTTGTGCAATTTGTCGTGCACTAGTTTGTAATGGAGAAAAGTAATATGATGAAGGAACAGATTATCTATATTTTTGGGCTAAGTATAGATTTTAATTATTGTAGTTGTTATTGGTTTGATACTCACTATCCTTTTGGAGTTAAAGTGTATGTACCTACAAGGTGAAGTTTTCTTAGAACAGAATAAGTAAGTACACGAAAATTAACATATGGATGCGATTTCTAAAACTTGTTAAAAAAACATTTAGAAAAGAAATTACTTGTGAATTTGTTTACTGTAACTATAATTGAGCTTAGAATACAAGTTCTTACAAAGATTCGCGCATTTCTAAATAGTAGCATTGTTTAAATTATTGATATTGTGTAGTGGATTGGATATAATGGTAAATGCATACTGTGATAAGTATTTTGTTCACAACCCCTATAAATAGTGTAATAAATTTTAAAAAGTGCATATTTTGGTTTTATTTGTATTTAGTTTTATACCTACCTACTTACAGAACATAGTCAAGTAGACCATAGGTACATGTCATCATAAATGGTGCCTACTCGTCTTCGCGGAAGCTTGGCAGTATGTGTTTGTTTTGTAGTTTCTACATCGCCAAAGCTTTAAACCGATTTAGATAACATTAGTTGTGGAAATAATGTAAAGACTAGATTTACACAAGTCTATATGAGTACGGGAAACATGAAGCGCTGCTAGTACCCTACAAATAAAAAGAGGAAAACTATTGTACAATAATTTATTAAAAATCGTCACTAAAATCTACATCCATGATGTCATCCATTGCTACTTCATGGATTTGTTCGCCTACTTTATTTGTTTCAGTGATATCTATGCTTACATGTTTTACAACTGCATTTCCACTGGTTTGCTTTGCAACTATCATTGCTTCTTTATCAATACATTCTTGAGTTTCTGCAATTACTTCATTTTGGTTTCTGCTTTGATGATCATTTTGTAATTTTTCAGTATGTGCATGATCATTGTCAGATGTCATGTTGCTACTACTTTCCTGACTGATTGATTCCTTTACTATGTCTATTTCATTTATTTCTATCTCATTATTATCTTTATCGTCACATTGAAGATCATTACTAACGAGTTCTGTTTCATTTTTAGCAGTATCTGTTAATTCTTCATTAGAGACTACTTTCACATTTTCAAATATCTCATCACTTTTTTCAGTATTTTGAATTTTATCTAAAGAAGTTTCATTATCACCTTCATTGTATTTGTCATCATTCCTACTAGAGTGTACATCTACTGTCACAGCTTCATTTATAACTAAAGCATCATCATCATCATCTGAACTATCTATAACATTGGATCTGTTAGTTTTTGTTTTAGCAATATTTTCTTCCATATCTTCCATTACTGTGGAACTATTTTCTGTGTTTTGATTATCTTTGAGTTTTGTTTTTAAATCAGTATAAGACATAATATCTATATCACGGGAAGTGTTGTTTGCTGGCACATCATTGTTGAATGATTTTTCTGGTATATTATTAGTTGAATTTTCAAGTACACTGGCATTGCTTCCTGAGTTATTAAGTTTGAATCGAGCCAGTCTTCTCTCCTCAGCCAGCTGCCTGTTCCGGAGCATTCTCTGCTTCTGTTCTTCACTGATTGATGGAGAGGATGTTGCTTTTGGCATCATCAGGGACCTGGAATAAAGTTGAAGTATGATTATTCTGCATTCTAAAACATCAATGTAACTTAGAAAGATAAATTATTTTTTATCTGCACTTTATTTTCTAATTCAGACACATAGTAGGTACTAGTAATGTTACACATATTGTATATTAATAAATTAATAAGCATACATTAGCTTCGCAAAATGTTTAAGGACCATCCATTACTATAAAGAAAATTGTTGTTATTAAAAAAATATAATACTCACTTATTCACTCTAGGAGTGGCCAGCCCTGGTGGTCCTTTCCTAGCAGAGCCAGATCCAGGAGTCCTGGCCAGCTCTATCTGCTGCTGCAGGAGCCGGTCAAACTCATCCTCCTCCGGTGCCGGAGGAGCTGCCTCTGTCTCCTCATCACTGGAGTCTTTCTGCACCACCGTGTCTTCTGACATGAACTGGTCTGTGCGGATTTTTGTTAGATGCACCTTGAAAAGAAATAATTGAACTATATTTTTAAGACTTTAGAAGCTATGTAAGTATGTATACAAAAAATAATAAAGACAAATTTTCTGCTTACTTACAAACTATACATAAGTAAAGCATACAATTTAGCCATTAGAAAGGCATGATAAATAAATAGCAAACAGAATCATTTGGTATACTAAATCAGGATTCTCAAGCAAGACTTCAAATTTCAACTTTTTAAGGGTTAGGTATAATAGGATTGGATCTCATAAAAAGAATATAGGTATGCAAGTTACTTTAATTTAAACATAAACTAAATAAATTATTACCATAACGGGTCTTTTATTGCCCAAAGTTTCCATTTTCTTCAAGCAGTCTTTGAACTCAAACTTAGGGTACAACCTGTATGCCCAGTGCTCAAGTTTCTTTAGCACTAGGTCCAGGTCTTCTTTCTCATGGCCCTTACCTATCAATGGGAAATAAAAGAAACACATCAAGCTTAGAAGATATCTAATAATATCACATAAATATACATTTAACAGTACGTGTCTTAGTAGTAAATGAGTTTCTTATAAGTTCAAACTTTGTTGAATAAATGAATACTATATACTAAACTTTACCTTTGAATTTAAAATCTTTATAATGTTCAGGAATGATTTGTATGCCCCTGGGGCCTGTGAGACGAGCAGGATTGAGTATCACTCGAGGATTCTTCACTACACGCTTTGGCTTAGCTGAGGAAGGGTCTACGTGTCTTTTGTCTTCCTCTGAAAATGGAGTATCAGTAAGTATAACTAGAGCAGGAATTTTAACAAGATATCAGTGAAAATAATCTATTGTTTTGAAAATGATCAGTAAATTATTTGAAATTTAGTACTTTTCTATACCATGTTTTACAGGTTAAGCCATTGGTAATTAAGATTCTAAAGGACACTATAACATGATTGTATGTATAGTGTGCATGTAATACCTGCTTCGTCTTCTTTCTCGTTGTTATTATCGCTATCAGGCGGCGGTCGATCGTCATATTCATCTCCTTCGATAATTCGCTCCAACTCCTGAGCTTCACCAGCCTCATCTTCCAGGAAGACATCTTCAAGTAGCGACATTACTAATGGATCAGGGGAATTAAATTATCACTTACAAAATACAAAAACTAAGCAAATTCGTAAAACCAAATAAATAATTTCATAATTTTTGACATACAGGAAATGAGCGGGAAAATGGGAAAATAAATGTATGCGTTCATATATTTTAACGATATACCCTTTTTTCAAAACGGTAATAGTATTTTATATAGCTAGCTAGTTTCTATTTGAAATATACGCCAGTCCATAAATTGAACTCTGGTTTGTTTTCTCAATAGGAATTCCATTGTTATTCTACTTTGACTATAATAGTAAGTTATTCTATAAATCACAAATTGTTTGTGTTATTTTTATTCATGAACGCATTATAATGTTATCTGTGACTTGACTTGATCTGACTAGTGATGTTTGTAATAAAATCAAAGAATTCATCGATAGAAATCGATTTATTGAGATTATATATATATATATCATGGAAGTAATATATAGGGAAATATTACTGCTGATCCAATATGAGCAGAGCGAGGCGAAGTATGACAGGCAGTTGTCTTTTTCTAACTAGGGTGACAATAAATTATATAATAGGATATACCAATTCATCTTCTTACCAAATCTGGAGCAGTTTCTTTTGGGGTCCTATTTTACCTGCAGCTTGCCAGTCATGATGATCCCTAGCTCTATTGACGCGTTACGTAACAAACACCAACAAACAAATAATGCACTTTAGTTTGTAACTTATAATAGTATCGATTCGGTTAATTGACAGGGAGGCAATGTAATCAAAATCATAAACATTTTGCAGTAAATACAATATTTATTTACAAGTTCATATTTGAATTGCATATACTTAGGTAGTTGCCTATATCCTATATTTTTTTACACTATCATGTGATGGTTTAAACTATGTACACCAATAAAATCCTTTTCCTTGTGTTTCATGTACTAACCTAAACGAGTAACGTGTTATATTTAAGTTCTTTTGCCATTTTATTTTGATGTTTTCATTTTTAGGTAAACTGAAAAAATATCATATTGCACAAATTATTTCAAGCACGAGAAAATATGGTCACCTTAGTCCCAATAATGTAATCTTACTTAAACTTTAGCATACCTGTAGAAAGAGATATTGCAGCCACTATAAAATTCACTTCTGCATCCCGGTACACTACAAGTTCTTACCATTTTGTTATTTTTACAATAAAATACATTTAAATTAGTTACAAATAAAATTATTTTTTTCCCGCCACCTTTTGTCATATGTCATCATAATTTAATGTTGCTTGTGTGAAAAATAATATAATATTAATTTGTTACTTATTTTATTTTGTGTTAATTTCACAAATTAATTCAGATTTCTTTGTGTCGAGTAAAATTTATAATAAATAAAATTAAATAATATTATTTATTGCTAAATATTTCAAAACTTAGGTTGACAGTGACTTTTATCACACATTATTTTTTAAACTGGCAAGCTGTTGAAGCAAGACAACAGCCTGCTCTATATGCCTTTCATTTTTGACCGATCTCACCCCCGATTTACCATTTATAGAAAATAAACTTTAATTGTAAGAGCATAAGGTTTCTATTCGTATAAAATCTAGTTCACAAAACAAAAGAGAGAACAATCCAGAGGGAAAGAGAGGGATGATATAAAAAATCCTTGATATATATATATATGACATTTTTTTCGTTTTCTACCTTATATAATATAATCGATATTTATTATACATGAATGAAATTAATCCATTTTGTTTATTATGTGACATTATGACAATTAGTTAAAATTTAAGTTTGTTAATAATATATCTATGGCATTAAATAAGGAAAATTACCTATCTATGTACATTGTACAGGATACATGTCTTAACCATGAACTAGTTTAGGTCAATGTTTTGCTTGATAAATGAAAACTGCATAGCTTACATAAGTAAAGCTAAATCTGAAACATTTATTTATCATACCATATTTGTTTTACCAAATTTAAATATCTATATCAAATATATTGTTTTTTTTTTTTAGGTAAAAAAAAACTTTATTTACAATAATAAAATATAAAAACAAGGGAAGAAAAACTAAACATACTACTTCTAATATATTGTTAATTTTTAACCGACTTCCAAAATAGGGAGGTTCTCAAGTCTTCTAAAAGTTTTTTTTGTGGGTATGTTACGCGATTGCTTCTTTATTTATGAACCGATTTAAAAATTTTTTTTTGTATTATACATATCGCGAAGTCTATGTTTTATCAAAACTCCCAGAATAACTTTTAAAATATTATTTTGAAGCCCACTGATGCTAGGCTGAAATGTGAATCTTATTCCGCGAGAATCCACTCGATTCTACACACAAACCGTTATTTTATTACAAAAACTCGTAATATCCCAACACTAAGAAGTCACGTGACCAGCTTGCGTTTGAGCGCATTCTCAGGTATGGGCAAATTGGATTTTTTTCGGGAAATCGGTTAATTTTCGGTTAAAAACGTAGTAAATAAGGTAAAGAAATCTGTCTCGATATTTCAGTGTGTAAAAGTGTATGAAATTGAGGTGTTAATCGGTGTTGTGAAGCGTTAGTTCTTCAACAAAGACTGTCAGTTTGATACCAAGAAAGGTGCTTCAAGAATGGCGTCCCCCACATGTGCCGGAGGCTCGTTGAGTTCGTCTCGGCCGTGCTAGAATACGATGACGTGAGGCGCCGCAATGGCGTATGAGGCAAACGTGGCTGGTTTTTTCCGGCATTCTGGCGAGCATCCCCGGCGAACGCCGACTTTCTCGCGGTGCCCTTGCAGCACTCAATGATTCATGCATTGTCCGGATTTCTGCTGAAATTGCCCAAATACTTCCTCAGTATTGCTCGTGGCGACGTTACTTTTGGTTCGGTCGAGGCAACCGTGCTACTTTGTAGATGGAGAATGGGTAGCGACGTATTTTCCTCGGTGTTACGCCCAACTGTTTTGTTTACGACAGTGGCTTGGCGCGATTTGAATTATGCACACATATAATGTTGTTATCTTTAGTTGCTATCTCTACTTTCCTCAGAGGTGATGCCCCATTTAATGGCTTATTATCATTGTATCGGATAACTATCATCTATGATTGTGTTTCAATTAGTTGTCCTTGTCAAGTTATAGCTCTTGAAATCTGCTCTGGCAGTGCTTAATCTGCCCACATTTATTATTATAGGGTCCACCAAAAATATTCTTTTTACTTGTGTTCAAGTAGTGTTGTTACTAGTTTTGATACATTCTCATTGTTTGTACTATTAAGTAATGTATAACACTTACCACAGATGGTTAGGTAACTAAGTTTGTTATTGTTGTACCATGCTACAATATTTACATATTTCACAAACATATGTACGATCACTGATACCATATTTTTATTGATACATTATAGGACAATTATCATAATAGTAGAGAGAAGCATTTTTAGTAATTATCTATTAGTTTGTACCTACTAACCTACCTTAATTTTGCTAGAAATCAGAGTAAAATTTTAGTTATATTAATAGTGACTACCTACTTTCAAATATTCTTATTTATTTCTTTATCTATCGAACTTGACAATCAGTTTAATATGTTTTTTTTATCCAATACAACACCTATCATAATAGGATTCAATACATAAGTGCCATCTTACTATTACATTGAAATTAGTACATATTATATTGTCAGTCTCAATACAAACTCAAATAAAAATCAAAACCACCACTAAATCAACTCGCTCCATAATACAGTATACCAGCAGCTATAGTTTTCAAAACAACTAACATATTCATTGACAAAAAATTAAAAAGCTCTAAATAATTCAAACTCCACCTCCTTAGATCAAGGTCATTAAGTTAAAGCCAGGTGGCAATAACCTCTGTGGAGTGACCTTGTCAAACAGATATGCTGGATTATTGCACAGGTTGTTGACCTGGCTTTTCTTTTAGCAATGCTTTGTTGTCTTATATCTAAGTATGTATAGAAAGCATGTAGGTATGATTACACATGTGATGTCATAATTGCTGGATTGTTGGTAATTTATTGTTTGAGATTCAACTTTTATGTTCTAGGTACTTGATTGGCTAGATGTGTTGTTTGAGAGGTTTTTGTTATATAGGCTTGTTGTTCATGAGCTCTTGTTTTTGTTTGTTTACTAGGCATATGCCTCTTTTGAATTGCTCCTTGTTTTATACAATTCTTAGCTAGGTAATATCATATTTGATGTATAAAAATCCTCTTGTGTGTGTTTCTGCTGAGCTCATGTGTTTACGCTATTCAAAAAGCCAAATCTGCTCTCTGTGTTGATGAGCAGTGTGGAGTATTGTACTACTCTGTTTTTCTACTCAGTTATCCTGAGTACTATCGTAATCAAGTAGCCAATAGTAAGGGATACAGAGGCAAACATATTTAGATATTTGATAGTACCTATGTGAAGTTAGCATGAGTATGATATTGCTAACTCTTTAGATTTGGTATAGGTATTAATATAATTTGCATTTGAAGTAGGTATTTGCTATTTCAAGATCACCACCACCAGGAAGTTGCTGGCATATTACTCAGGTTTAAATTAGTATATAATAATAGTCTAAAACAAAACAGGGAGTATTGGCGTAAGAGGAAGGAGGCCTACAATAGGTCCCATTAAGCTGATGAGTGATGATGATGTCTAAAACTGTTGCTAATACCATTACCCATAAAAAGTATGTAAGTTGTAAGATGGCTGTGGCCAATTCTATGTCAGGTTTCTAGTTTACATTCCAACAGTTACAGAACATCAGTGGCCCTCTAGCCTTTAGCTTCTTTACAACTAGCATATTTTGAATAACAGTCATTTTGTGTCTGTTGTAACCATGGAGTGTAACTTGTACTTTGTGTTGTTCCAGCTACTTGTAAATAGAGGCTGTAAATATATCATACATATAGAGTAAGTATGAGTTTGGGTGCGCGCGCCACCAAGGGTGGTGCGAAGGGCAAGGAGCGGCACGACAAGCCCCGCCAGGACAAGCCACAACCCAAGGAGAAAGTCAAACCACAGGTCCGTCGTCTCTTGTCTCCTATCTTATTGTACCTAGCAGGCCATCTCTCTTATATTAGGAGGTACTATACAACATGTTATCTAATAGGAATTTCATCTATTGTTTATTGGAGAGAGACTTATAATTTTATTCATAATTAATTTAAAAGAGCTCTACTAATGTACAGCTGACAAGTTAGTTAAATCATATGAGTGTGGTGAACTCTGGTATTGGGATTTTCATACTACCTAAATGACATGGCAAGGGCACATCTAGAACTTACTATTTCACTTGTTATCTGACCAACAGCTAGCTACCTAGCTGTAAATTCATTAATGTTTTTCTACAGTTGATAATTTTATAACTAAAATAATCAATTTGTAACATGACTTAAAAACTATTTTGAAAATATTGAACTGGTATAAGGTACATACTTTTATTCATATTCTTATACCAGTCCTTCTCAAGACAACAATGTATGGTAATCTAAAACAACTAGTAACCTGATCTCCACAAGATTGACCTATTTTTTGAGAGCTGTGCTAACAATCCTCTACTGTGCTATATTTAATTCCCAGAACTGTTACAAAGCAGCTATTCAAGCCCAACTGTGACATATGATCTTATCTAAATATTCAATATGAGATGCAAGAATAAACTGACTGCCAATTTGAGAACAATATTTACATTAACTTTGCCAAATATGCTGTCAGCAATCAGCACCATAGATTCATAATATAATTATCATACAGTAACATACCTACTACATGTATTGAATATTGTGATGATAAGATAAATAACACTTAGTGCTTCCTCAAGTTATTATCAGACAAGTAAACATCATGCGTTGTAACTAACTGCTTACTCCCACTCAACTGTGCCCACTCATATCTGCCAGTAAACCATATTAGAATGTTTAATGAAATGATTTATTAGGTAAGCATTTGGATACAGCCTACCTACAGTTTGATTTAGCATGGTGGGAAGGAAAAGAAACTATTTGGGAATCAGTTTCAAGCTCTCTAAGAAATATTAATTAAATAGTTATTCCAGGACATTTCACACAGAAATACAGATATAGTTTTTTACTCTATTGACTATTCAAGTCAGACATCTGGCCACCAAGTCACCTACAGAATGCACACCTGTACAGAAATGTAACTGACTGTCATGTAAGGAGATGGGAACAAACTGTTAGGCGCGTGGCGACAGATTTTACATTTGAGGGTGGTAGGTAACTTTTTGTACCAGAAAGTAACCAACCATGCTAAAAGATATAATAATAAAGCTAAAGCAGGTAAAGATATTGTTATTTTTATTTAAACAATATTTGGGTATACTTTATATCAATAACAGTACATGTTAGAATATAAGTCCCTTTATTAAATTCTTGTTTGCAAGACCCAAAAAGGGCTGAAAGGATCATCATGATTTTTAGTATGTAGGTAGTGAGTACAAGATTCAAGGAGTTACATTTTATTCCGAATGAATTCGAGCAAAGCTGCGTCCACTTGTTAATAATAATAATAATGTTGTATGTATGCAGGCCACAACAGAACAGCTCCGGATGGCAAACATGATCGACCGCAAGGCAGACGACTCTGCAGACGTCAGAAAAATGGTAAAAATGGTAACTTGACTCCGTACTAACATGGTGGTGTTGTACATTGACTGTGATACTAATATGTTGCTGTAGTGACAGTCTCAGGCATGTTGTGGAAGATAGGTGTGCAATACCTATGTATAAATAAATATTATACAGTTTTTAACAAGTTTTAACAAATGCATTTAAATTTTAACAGCTTTTTAAAAAGAAACAAGCAAGTAATTATATATTTTTTTAACACAGTAAGTATGCTTACCTGGATTTCCAAAAACTTTTTTATATTACAAAAATGCCATCTATTGTTTTTGAGACTCCAACATTGCAAACTTCCAATGTGCCTGAGCTTGTTATATTAGTGCTTTGCTATTCGTGATTATGTTGTTTAAGTAGTAGTAGTTTAAAGCATTTTATGGAAGTTAGCTATAATTACCAATTGTTAGTATTATTGTGTGATTGTATTGTGAATGTGGGAAAATAATATCATTCACTATGGGAACAAGTACTTAGTTTCCCTTTGTATAACTTTTTCTAAACATATGTATACCTAGTCAGGTCATAAATTCTGTCACATGTTTAATATAAAATAATTGAAACAACTTTATTCTCTATGTAACCATTTATATACCAAAATGAACTTAACAAAACATAGATTCTTATGACAATAAAGTTTATTCAAAATGACCTCCGTGATTTTGAATACAGGCCTTCAATCTGCGCGGCCAGTCGTCTATCGCTGCACGAACGAGGTCCATGTCAATATCGGCGGCTGCCTTAATCAAGGATGTCTTGAGTGACTCCAAATTGGGATGAGGCTTTGAGCACGCCTTTTCCTCCAAGTGTTGCCATATCTTGTAATCTAACGGATTCAAATCTGGACTGAAGGAGGGCCAGTCTTCGTGCCGGATGAAGTCGATTTCACGCGCCGCCAGTCAGTCTTGTGTGCTCTTCGCTCTATGAGCTGGCGCCGAATCTTGTTGGAATACCCAGTGCTTGTTATTGAACATGATATGAGAAACAGGTTCCACAAGGTTCGTCAGGACTGTATTTTGATACACAACTGCATTCGTTTTTACACCTTTCTCACAAAAATGTACCTCTGTTAAGCCCCAATAAGAAACTCCCAACCATACCATGAGCGAGGATGGAAAATGACCTCGTTAGACACGCGGAATACGTTTGCTCGCTTCTTCACTACTGTGTGCGTACACCTTATCATTTTGTTTTTTGTTGCTCTCTTCGACGGTAAAAATTTTTTCATCCGAAAAAAGAATTTCCCGGTATTTTTTTCCCGCGTACCGCTTCAACAAAGCGCGGCATCTCTTCAGTCTCAGGTCCATTAGACGAGCATTCAAACGATGTTCTGTTTTTCTTCGATATGCCCGAAGCCCTAAGTCTTCATTTAACACCCTTTTCACCGTGGTTCTGCTTAACCCCATCTGAAGGGCCAACAGTTTCTGCTTACGTTTGGGATTTCTTTGAATTCGCGCCTTCACAGCTTTTTATCACTGCTGGAGTCCTAACAGACCGAGGGCGACCACTTCTTGACCTGTCATCTACACTAGAGTCTTCATTGTATCGTTTGATGGTACGATAAACGAATCTTTTGGTTATATTCAAATTTTTCAGTATGTCAAAAATTTTAATTAGCGCGTAACCGCAACGATGCAATGCAATAACTGCAACACGGTCTTCTTTAAGCGTCCACTCCATATTTAAAAATGAGTAAAATTCTAAAAAGTATACATTTTTATTTTCATGAACAATTCGAAATTCTAATTCAATAAACTTTATTGTGGCCAGCATTCTAAAAAAAAAGTTTTTCCTGTGTGACAATACTTATGACCTGACTAGGTAGATACGTGTATTTGATGTTAAATATAGGACAACTGCATAACAGTGACTTGAATTAAAGTATGATATTTGTGGAAAAAAAATAACAACACAATATCAAATCTTCAAATTAAGAGTAAGTGTGTCAAGTTGTAGTCAAACATAGGTCTAAAAAGGTAAAAAAAATGTTCTTCACACTGTAGAAGTAGCCTCTTGTCAAAATCAGGGATGTCAGGGAGCTCCGTAATCATAACCAACACATAATCCGGCATATGATTCAAAATAAGTTCATATTTGATCCGGTTTAATAATAGCGCTACATAACCATTCATATACATGTATTCAATAAAATTGTTATCCTATATTTCATATAATAACATCCCTGGTTAGAAGCACATATGTTATTGTAATGCCACTTGCTAAGTGACGTGTCATGTGGTGCAGGTCCAGGACCTGATGGAGATGACGTGTCGCACGGAGGAGGAGGTGTGCTCGGCGCTGCACGACTCCGACAACGACGTGGTGGCCGCCTGCAACCTGCTGCTCGAGACGCAACACACAGCCACCGTGAGTACACTTGCTAAGTGACGTGTCATGTGGCGCAGGTCCAGGTCCTGATGGAGAAGACGTGTCGCACGGAGGAGGAGGTGTGCTCGGCGCTGCACGACTCCGAAAACGACGTGGTGGCCGCCTGCAACCTGCTGCTCGAGACAACACACAGCCACCGTGAGTACACTTGCAAAGTGACGTGTCATGTGGCGCAGGTCCAGGTCCTGATGGAGATGACGTTGTCGCACGGAGGAGGCGGTGTGCTCGGCGCTGCACGACTCTGACAACGACGTGGTGGCCGCTTGCAACCTGCTACTCGAGACGCAACACACAGCCACCGTGAGTACACTTGTATTGACACCGGCCAGTCTGATATCTGACCGCCGGGTCTAGAAGTAACACGGGGTTTAAAAAATAAGATAATTGAATCAGGCGTTACTTTGCGTAAATCCATTGTAAATGAATCTCTGCAGAAATATGTATTTTTCCGCTGCGACTGCTCTTTAACCGAATACAAACAACAAACTTGAAAACTTCTACAACCATCAAGTTTGTTGTTTGAAGTCGGTTAAGGAGCAGTCGCATCGGAAAAACACTACATATTTCTCCAGAGTTTCATTTGGTCTAAAAATGGAAAAGATCTAAGTACGTACTGGAATGTAACATACAATCTTAACTCAAATAGAAGTAACCTGCAATTGGTCTAATCTATTGAGAAACGGTAATCAAAAGACTTATCTAGAATTGAGATGACTTCCTTTACACAATGCTTGTCTTTTAAGATACCATTTGTCAATTTATTTTACACTTTAGTCAACATTATGGAAACTGAACTGAATGCCAAGTTCAGCTGGTAGCACAAATAAAAAAGAGGATTATGAGTTAGTTCCTGACAATGTCATTTGTTGCAGGGCGAGTGGCAGACGCGCGAGAAGAAGAGGAAGAAGCGGCGGCGACCAACAACGGAGACGTGGAGCCGCCGCGGGAGCCCCGCGAGCGCTCCGGCCCGCGCCCCAGTTAGTATATTTTCTATATGTATTAAGTTACTAAAAAAAGACAATACTCAAGTTTACCTGCAATATATGGAATTGCCACCGTAAAGGATTGACCGGAACACA
>OZ026822.1:12100715-12156698 GCA_964023185.1 Macaria liturata
AGATTCGGTATGGAATCAGATTAGACACTAATATAACATTAAGGTTATTTTCTATCCCAGATTTTATACCTCGGGACGCTGCTTAGTATAATATAAATGTTCCACAAGTAAAGATGTATTACTGACATGTTTGTCTGTCCCTGCAGCCCGTGGGCTCCCCGGCGGGCGCCCCGGCGGCGGTGGAGGCGCCGCTGGAGCCCCCGCACTCGTCGCCCGCGCCCCCGCCCCCGCCCGCGCACCCACCCACCAACAACATGGTCAGTATTGGAATTTATCCTGTTCACCGCTGTTCACCTGTTCTGTCCGCTGCTGAGTATAGGCCTCCATTCAGAGTACGATCTCCAGCTTATCTAACTGATCAACTCCTACTAACGTGCTTATAAAATATGTCATACAACCATTGGGTTGGTGGAAATCTTAGTATTGGATACCTTCACATTATTCGAGCGCATAACAGTAACCTTGTTTGAGAGCCAGTTCCAATCCAGTACAAATATCCATCTCGGGACACGGTCGCTTCTGCTGGTGCAGTTTTCATATGACCTCATTTCATGACCTCGGTCTGCCTGTCTGTAAAGTGTAAAAAAAATCGATTTCATAAAAATGCTTATTAATTTCAGCCCTGTGGTTTTTTGATATTGGCAGTATTGGAAAAAAATTCAGCATGATCTATTTAAGAGATTTCAATGAACAAGTCTTACTTTACGATCGACGTTGTTTCAGTTGAGTGAGAGCCTGTCGAGCGCGGAGCCGGCGGCGCCCAGCCAGGCCGCGCCGGCGCCTGACCCCGCGCTCGCCAACTCCACGTGTGAGTATACATAGCTATAATATTGTTGAAAGTTTGCATATTGTGGTACATTTGCACAACTTGGGTCTTTCTACTTTCATAGTAAGAACACCAAAACTCTAGAACATTGCCGGGTACCATACATGTATCTTGAGAATAACAATCGAGAGGTCTTACTTATTCTTCCTAAATTACCAGCAAATGTATTTCCTCTAAACAAGCTACATCTTAGAATACAGCGGTGCTGAATATCAGTGAACTTATCATTTTATATCGACGCCGCCTTTGAATGAGATCGAGTCGGCAACTACTTATAAATTTTGAAGATTAAGAACACATTGTTTGCTTCTATCTCTTACGCTAAGAACTCACGGAACGGTTTTTTCCCGCGCTTGCCGCGATGGCGGGCCCGCAGCCTTTGTAGAATACAGATATGTATGTATAAAACTCAAGCACATTTCACGACGCGTTTTACTCCCGCGGCGGGTGCGATTGTTTGCGGCTCCCGCTGCACCCTCGGGCGGGCGCTGCTCGCGGCACCGCAGCCGCGGCGGTTTCCACCCGCGCGCTCTGCGATCGAATTCCGGCGAAGGTCCTTCTTGCGATAATCAACCGCCAGGTTTGCGGGCGATAATCGCAGCCGCGGCGGCCGCGGCGCTGCACAAAACTCCGGCTTCGTGAGTTTTGATAATTAAACGCAATTCCGCCACCGCGGCGGGCGCGGGAGGGAACCGCTCCGTGAGTTCTTAGCGTTACACATGACTCTTGTGCGTGTAGTTAATGTATGTTGTATGTTCCCAGCTGCCCTGGAGAAGCAGCTGTCCGCGTCCATGAAGCAGCTGGCGGTGTCGGGGTCGGACCCCGCGCCCATGCACCTGCACATGCAGCACCGACACAAGGTAGCTCTACTCACATACTAGAATATTATGCAAACGAATAGGTTCATTTCAAATCCAGCAGGGTATTTCACAAATTGGGTAACTAATATGTTAACTAAACGGATTTCACTCACGTGTAATTCGCGTAAGTTGTTTACGCTTTTCGGATGTTATAACATCCATCTTCAGAACGTATGTTCACGCAGACTGCGCGCTGCCGGGACACGGACACGGGCGCGGGGGCCGGGGGTGGTGGGGGTGGAGGCGAGACGATGTTACTACTCCCGGCCGCTTCGTCCTCGGGTCGCTCCACTGCTTCGTCAGGAACAGCAACATCGACTGCTGTACCGGCGCACACTAAACTGACCGTATCCTGATCCATAGGTCCAATGATCCTTCCCTTTGTCATCGTATTAAGAGCTGGGACCCACGCCGGAGGAAGCGCCCATCCACGGTCTCGGTTGAAATTCGGGTAGCGGTTGATCTCTATAGCCTCTCGTACTTTCCGTGGAATAAAAACATTAAACGTGGTTCTGAAGATGGATGTCATTACATCCGAAACGCGTTACTTACGCGAATTACACGTGAGTGAAAACCGTTTAGTTAATATATTGATAAAATGTCTCACGAAAGTTTTAATATTAAAATTGGGTAACTTTTCACTCGGAAACGAAACTCCAATCAAAGACGTCTAATCTGACATATTGTAACCAATTATTGTCGTCATAGAAGTTCCTAGTGGTACTACAATAGTCGTTTCGTTTCCGAGTTCCGTTTTTGATTGATATCGTGGCGGTTTTGTGAAACATCATAAAGAACGTGAGGTGAACAATTCTAATAAACTGCAATGAAATGCTACAATAGTTGATTTGTATATTTGACTTTGTTTCTGCAGCCGGCGGCAGTGAGTGCGAGCAGCAACTCGACCGCCGCGGGGACGGGGGCGGGCGCGGGGGGCAGCGCCGCCTCCACCAACATGTACTCGGTGCACCCGGCGCACCACCCGCCCGCGCCCGTCTACTCCAACGTATACGCACCACCAGTATGTACTACTTATGTGTGTTTGTGATGGGAATCCAATCTGAGACCTTATGCTTTTTTGTGAGCGTGAATAGCAACGGCTTGTCATATTTCTGATAGGATCTCAAAATTGAGAAGCGTGAATAGAAAATTGCAGTAAAAAAGATTCGCTTTAATGGGCACTAAACATTATCTAATGCAAGAAAAGCACTTTTAAAACAAGTGTCAATAATGTTGACCTTTTCGCTGAAAGGCTTTTTTAGAATTACGTAGTTTTCTTCTGTTAAATCTGTCACAATAAATGTTTTCTTTCTTTCTTTCTTCTTTCTTTCTAGTTCTATATTTCGATACCTTAATTGGCAAACCAGCTAACTCCATTTGAGTAAATTTTTCAGGAGAGACTTAAAACTTCACGCTTAGTGACCGTTACGATACAAATCACACATAAAAATATTTGGTATTAAGTGGAGTTGGCTGGTTTGCCAATTAAGGTATCGATTTGTAATTACAAATGACATGGTTTAGTTCTCATCTCATTTAGTAGAATGCGAACTACGCCATAACGCCTGATCATAAAAAGTTAGCAACAAATTTTAACAGTGGTGTTTAATTACACCGCATTATGAACTAAGTAAAGTAGCGTTAGACTATATACTGTTATGACTTGTAATACTCATTATTATGAATGTGTGTGCGCTGCAGGTGAACTCCAGCAACGCGTCCCTGTCGGCGGGCGGCGCGCTGCCGGCCGCCTACCCGTCCAGCGTCGCGCTCACGCAGTACCAGCCCATCATGAACTCATACCAGGTATATATTAGACATATAGGGTTGAATTGCAACTAACACACAGATACACATTTTATATAAAATCTATATGTTTGTTAGTACACGCTCGAACGTCTGAGTATGCAAGTGAAGTTATTAAGTTATATATAGATATTATAAAATATCATAAATAGAAAGAAAAAACTATTACGAAAATGTGATATAAACTTAAATTTGTTATCATAACTAAGTTAACTTATATCGCACCCATATCACAGACTTAGGCCTGTGATATAGGTGCGATACAGGTGACAGTGCAGGTGTCTGCACCGCCTCCTTTATTCAACTAGTATGTTTGTACATGAGTCCCTCCCCCTGCACCCCCGCAGACGTCCTCCAGCGCGGCGGCGTACAACAGCAGCGCGCTGTACACGGCGGCGCCCTACACGGCGTACCAGCCGGCCGCGCACTCCGCGCACGCCGCGCACGCAGCGCACGCCGCGCCGCAGCCCGCCAAGCACCAGCCCAAGGACACGCAGCCGCAGGTACCTACACTTATCATAGAACACAGTGTCGCTTGTGTCATATCATGTGAAGTGATAGACGGGTATAACGAAACCAAAACATTCTGTCACCAAACACCTAACGGTGTATTCCGCCGCCTCACTTAAGAGCTTGTTCCAATCTATTACAGGCATGTGCCATCTTTGGCCACAAGGCTCGCTTGTTTAGATATCGTTTCAGGTGACCTGGTGGTATGCCTGACTGTACAGTGTGATAAAAACTATATTTTCGTACAGATCACACAGGCCTAACATTACACATGTACAGAGCTAGTAGATGCCCACCGTTTTGACCACATGTTATTGGGGTAAAAAGTAATGTCTGTCACTTTCAGGACCCTATACTATCTCTATCCCACCAAAAACATTCTGTAAAAAAATAGCCAAGTCTCGCTGGAGCTGCTTATTTACCTCTAAAAAGTAATTAAATCTAGACAAGGTCGTGCCAAGTTTAAGGTTTGTTACTGCGATTAGTTTTTTACAGAATGTTTTTGGTGGGATTTCACTTCTCTTTGTAGAAACGTGGGCTTATTGATTTATTTATAGAAATTTATAGAAGATGTGTCCCACTACGCTGGATTTTTGCAATGACAGTCGAATTTTTTATGTACCAATATAATAGTAGAAGGGAGCATTACCATATCTCTAGTACAGCTAAGACCAGCTAAGGGTTCTTCATCAGATACTTCTGACCTTCGATTTTTGACATCAAATGAAGCGGCCACCAAGCTGAATATTTTTTTGTAAAGGCGGTATGTCGATATCTCTAATAGTTTGGTTGGGCTCTTGTGTTTTCTAATCAGGGTCACCAGGTACTCCAGATCTTTGAGTATCCTAGTTTTTATAGTTTTCTCTTTATGTGGCCATTAAACCCTATCTCTGTACCAAATTTCAGCTCTCGTGAGTTTATGGGAAGTACTAGTTCTATTTTGATGATCATGAGTGAGTGTCATAAATGCGAAACTATGCTTTCCTTTAGCTTCGGAACTAAATGATCTATCAACTTGAAATTTTGGGTTTTAAGTGTGTCCATATAGCTTACCAGATGACGAAAATTTCAGCGTTCTAGTCCCATCCAGAGGTACTCTAATAGAGGCCTGAAAATGCGGCGAAATGGTTCCAGTAAAGGATGGTACGGCAGTGTTTGCAGCGCGCTCGACTTGGCGGGGGCACTGCCGTGCCCCAGATAACAAAAATCCATTACTCTGTTTTGACATGTCGAAAGCACGAACAACAACAAATCGAAAAACTCTTTTAGTTTTATCATTTCATTATGATATGTACCACTTTTTGTACCTTTATTTTGGACTGCACAAACCACCTCGTCTGTAACGACTTCCTTTCCACAATGACTACTGACTGACAGTGTGTCTCCAGCAGGCGCAGTACGAGAGCGGCGCGGCGGTGAGCAGCTCCCTCACCAACACCTCCACCACGCAGACCTCCACCGCCAAGGTCGCCACCACCACGGGTCTGTAACTCACAACACATACTCATGTCTCTCCCAATAAAGTACATTTCATTCAGAAATGCTTTTATAATAGTAACATCGGATGTATATAGGCTAGCCGTCGGACCACATAGTATAGTAGGTACCAACAAATGTAGTCATACTCCCTCAAATATTATTGTTTCGTTGGTACTTTGTATTGGTTTGGTAATTGGTAGCCAAGCATCTGACTGTGCTAGATAGAACGACTCCACCAAAGGCTTTAGTGTAGGTTCAGATGAACTATTGGTCAAAAGCCTGCCTACAAAAAGGACTAATCCTAGTAAAACTAGAAATTGAACTTGGATTTTTTTTCCGTAAGAAAACATTCAGAAGAATTGAGATATTCCTTTTTTGTCGGTTTTCTTCACACCGGAACATTATTTTGTAACTAGTGGGTGCTCGCGTTTTCGCTCGCATTAAGAAGTAAAACTTGCATCCCCTATTTCACCCCTTTTAAAGTGACATTTCCAAAAAATACTTTCTTAGCGGATGCCTAAGTCATAACATCTACCTTCTTTCCAAATTTCAGCCCAATCAGTCCAGTGGTTTGGGCTGTGCGTTGATAGATCACTACATCAGTCAGTCAGTTAGTCACCTTTAAATTGTATATATTTAGATGTATAGTATAGTCCCCCCCGCTACAGCAGCGCTGGTTGCAGGACACGCGGCGGGCGGCGGCGCGGGCTACGCGGGCGGCGCGCTGTACGGCTCGCAGGGGTACGCCGCCTACGACGAGCAGCTCATGCGCTCCACCATGCCGCACCACATGGTGAGCTAATACCACCCACAATCTTTTTACCCTATTGTGTCCCTCTCCTGGACCGAGGTCTCCCTCAAAACCATTCATGTGTACTTCCCTTCTTTACATGAAGATTTTTTTCGACCTGGTCAAAAAAGAAATCTTTATGTAAAGAAGGGTTAAGGAAATGCACAAGAATGGTTTTGAAGGAGCCTGGGTTTGCACTTACCGTAATTCGCCTGATCGTAAGCAAACATTACGGTCTAGGATGGAGCGTGCTTTTTTACCCTATTGTGTCCCTCTTCTGGGCAAAGGTCCAAAACCCTCCATAAACCCCGGTCGAAAAAAAAACATGTAAAAAAAAGTCAAGACGAGTCAATGGATTGTACTGTCAAAAAGTTATTAAATCTCAGGAAGAGCCAAGGTTCTACTGTTTAAGCACTAAGTACCAACATATCGCTTCGAAGTGAAAATGGAGTTCGGCAATTATGTTATTTAGATTCTATATACTTCGTACATGTAAATATTGTTGCTGCCTTTTCAAAAGTGAAAAAAAAGCTACAACATGTGTTGGTTGAAATAAGCCAAATACTTCAGTTGTTATGCTTCCTGTGTTGGAAATACACCTGTATCTGTTCATTAGTCAGTGTAATGAAGTAATATACCTAGTCTTGCCTTAAATATTGTTACGAAGAAAAAAACATTTTTTTAATTGCAAATAACATTTATTACTTTTACAGTGTTTTAGTTTAATACATAAATATAAAACAATTTAAAATATAAAAAGCTTATTCAAAGTGGTCTCCATTGGCTGCAATACAGTCCTTTAAACGTTGAGGCCAGTTATCAATAGAAGCACGCACTCTTTCCATGGGAAAATTCTTTACTGCCAATCGTATGGATTGTTTTAGGGACTCCAAATTATCATGGCGTTTAGAGCAAGCCATACTCTCTAAAACTGACCATAAATCATAATCCAGCGGATTAAGATCGGGACTAGACGACGGTCAGTCTTTAGCTCAGATGAAGTCCGAAACGTTGCTTCCAACCAAGACTGCGTGGACCGAGCTTTATGACCCGGTGCCGAGTGTTGCTGGAAGGACATTACTTGGTTATTGAACATTGTGTTATTAAGGGGCTTAACTACCTCTTCAAGAATGGTATTTTGATACACTTGTGCCGATGTTTTGATACCTTTTTCACAAAAATATGGCTCAATCACTCCTTCATAGCTAACACCCCACCAAACCATCACTGAAGTCGGATAATGCCCACGTTGCACTCTGTCGACTAATTAGGACGCTTCCTTAGAGCTTTGAGCATAAATACGGCCATTTTGTTTGTTAAAATGACAATTGTAAAAAAAATATTCATCTGTAAAAAAATTTGCATACTGCTTCAGTAGTTGTTCAGTTTCGAAGAAATGACCAGTGCGTCTCTTATAGGCAGCAAGTCCTAAGTCATCTTTTACAATACGCGACATGGTTCTAGGTGCTATCTTCATCTCCCAAGATAAAATCTTTTGCTTTCGGACAGGATTTCTTCGAATTGTTATCCTTACTGCTTTGACCACCTTTTTCGTACGAACACTACGTGAACGGCCAGGTCTTTTTCTGTCACATACAGAGGAGGTCTCATTGTACCTATTAATAGCCTGGTACACACACATTTGACTAATACCAAATTTATGGAGAATTTTAAAACTTGCTTTTGGCTCCATACCTACTTTGTGTAATGCAATCACAGCGATTCGGTTTTCTTTATCACCCCACTCCATTTTAATATCGCAAAATATTGTACAATGTATTGGCGCCAAAACGAGAAAACACAATAAACAATCGTATAAAAATGACAGATTCCAAATTAAAATGTAATATTTTTTTATTTTTAATAGTAACAGTATTTATGGCCAGACTAAGTATGTGTGTTATCTTATCTCCAGGGTGGTTACTACGAGGTGGGGTACGGCGTGGGCGTGGGCGGCGGCGCGCGGGACGGAGCCTTCGGCCTCGGCGCCGGCGAGCGCTTCGCACGCTCCGACGCAGCCTCGCCGCAGCAGGTAACTACACTAGCTTTATTCAAATATCTGTCGGAGCGACGGGATTATTAGTGCCATCGTCAGACACCATAGGGGCGTATAGCTAGGGTGATCGAACAAAGAGATTACCATAAGTATAGGAACACACGTTTATTACAACAACAACATCAATGTCGACGGTGCTGCCATCTGCGGGACTCTGCCGCGCTTCGTTTCACTACCGTATTCATGACCGTCTCCGACATATTCATTTGCTAGTAGACATCCGTGGCGTCGCTCGCGTTGTTATGCGATAAACAGTAGTATATGCTATGCCCAGGACAAGAAAGAAGAAACAAACAAACAGACCACGAAACTCACTTTCGTATTTATATACCTAAGTTTGATTTCTGTGTTTTATGTTGTAGAATGAAATACCAAAATTAAAATAGTAAATATGCCGACGCCACTTGTAGTACTTTATTCCCGATTACTCTGTTGTTATAACTACAATACCTGCGCAGGTCCCGACCGCAGCGCTGCCCCCCGGCTACGCGTACTACTACCAGCCCCCGCCGCCCACCACCTACCAGTACGGAGTCTACCCGGTACGATACTATACAATATCACTTTACTTTTACTCCAGACAAAATAAATATAAAACAGTATACCTACCTAACCTAGATACATCTGGCGGCCTTATGGTATAAAGCGATCTCTTCCAGACCACGTACTTTTATCCTGAATTACAGGCCAATAATATGACCTTTGAATTTGGCAATGATAATTAGAGTATCTGTACACAATTTTCTAGTTGAAAATTTCGTACATGACAAATCTGTGATACTAATTTAACTAAAAGCGCAAATATATCGCGCGCGTATATTTTATTTGTAATAATAAAAAATATACTACAGGTGTCTTTTTTAAGGTTGGCTCACGGCACGCCTTGGGTAACTGTAAACGCTGTGGGCAAGTGAACAATAAATAAATAAATAACAGACATTCAACATTCTTTTCTCTTCTTAACACAAGGAAGAAATAGTGCAATAAGTATTCTCAAACAAAATATGTTATGTGATAAGCGATTAATTTAATAAGCCACACAAGCGTCTGCTTAGTGTGGGGCTAGATGGCGCTGTGTGCAATGTCCCGGAATATTTGTTTATTTGTGTTAAATTGCAGAACGTGTCCGAGCTGCGCGTGCAGTTCGGCGCGGGCTCGGGCGTGGGCGGCGCGGCGGCCGGCAAGGTGCCCTACACGCCGCAGCAGCCCTCCTACGACGCACAGGACTCGTACAAACCTGGTCAGTACACGCATTATTATTATTATTTTACTTCCGAGAGGGCAATCTTTATAGATTTCCGATTGTGTAGGATTGTTACGGTGAGATACATACTTACTAAGACCCCCTCTACCACCATCCTATGTGTTAAAGGCAGGGGTTCTGGGATGTCGTTACAATTCTTTGCATCCCCCCAAGATGCACTGACGTCTCGGGAGAAATTGGAGACTAGTTATTGGTCCTTTCTTTAGTATATATTTTATGATGAAACTGTGTATTGAACTGTATTGTTTCCAGGCGGCGGCTACGGTGCGTCGGGCACGAAGTCAGGCGGCGCCACCTCCGCGGATCTCACTAACGCCATGTACGCCAAGACACACGTCACGCTCAACAAGGTCAATGTGAGTACATCGTACATTGTACAGCTTAGATAGTTATTGCTTACCATCAAGCAAACTATGGTCATGTACAGACCTGTTTTAGCTGAAAAAATATTCGTAAGATAACTAAGCTCAGCTGAGCATGTTATACGTAAAGTATCGCAGTGTTGGTAAAGCGTGAACATCCAAGCGCTGATTTTGCTGCAGTCTGTTCTTTAAACATGCAAAAAATATGATATGCAGAAGGAATATCTGTTGCAGACTAGCATATCAGTGAATTAATTTCTGACATGGTTTGAAAAGTGGTTCCTACAGAACATTCGAAAGATAAAGAGTTGCAAGAAATAACAGAATTTTCATTTGAAATTTTGTCTAGAATTTGTAGTGGGTTGAGTAGAATCAAAATGTATTGTAGAATGTAGTCTTATATATTTTTCAAATCTATCAGTGTGTCCGGTTCATACGATAATAGACTAGTCTTCAAGTCGGTGGCACTGAGTGAGGATAGAAGTGTGTCCGGTTCATACGATAATAGACTAGTCTTCAAGTCAGTGACACTGAGTGAGGATAGAACCAAGTTATTGTAGCTTCTCAGATGAAATGTTTGGTTTAGGATTCGATTCATGTAGAAATGAGAGAGGAGGGTACAATCTAGTGTTCTTCAAAGTTAGCCAATATACCATACTCTTCGTAGTGTATTTTTATCTTAAAGATACATTTTGAAACATTTAGCCATTCAACTCTTATGATATACTAGCTGCGCCTGCGACTTCGCCCGCGTGGAATAGTTATTTTGGGCATTAATTCTATCATACATATATTTTTGATATATTGAACCGTTTTCGCAGCGCACGCAACGGTAGCCCTCAAAGATGAATAATTTTCCCCGTTTTTTCCACATTTTCCATTGTTTCTTTGCTCCTATTAGTTGCAGTGTGATGTTATATAGCCTAAATCCTTCCTCGATAAATGGTCTATTCAACACAAAAAAAATTTTTCAATTCGCACCAGTAGTTCCTGAGATTAGCGCGTTCAAACAAACAAACAAACTCTTCAGCTTTATAATATTAGTATAGATGAGGTGCTTTGATCAATGTCCCTTTTCGAAAAAGTCGAAGTAAAATATGAAACCGAGTGTTGTAGGGCCCTAGTTATGTGAGTGAGCGCAGCAGCTAGCTAGTGTTGTGTTGTGGCTGAGTGTTGTGTGGTGGTTGCAGAGCTACGAGAAGGCGGGCTTCCACTCGGGCACGCCGCCGCCTTTCGGCGCCGCCAGCCACCTGTACATCGCGGCGCCGCACCACCACCCGCACGCTCCGCAGCAGCACCAGGTACTGCCCCCCCCCCGCGTCTCCCACTCCCGACCTGAGAGCTCATAACTCTCTCACTCTCATTCTCTTACCCAACTAGCACCTGTTATATCTGTGTCAATCTCACACTACCTAGCCACTCTAACTTCACATCTCTTTCGCTGTCCTCAAACTAAATATTTCCCTCTCTTCCTGGAGCTAAGCGGTCACCTAGTTGTCTACCTGTCACTCCTCTTCCTAGCGTCCAACACCCTATCTCTCCTTAAAAGATGGACTTGTATTGTATACTCTTCTGTCTTTTTCAAAATGTTTTATATCTCCCTCTCAGTTAGCAAGCAAACCTTCCTCCATCCTATCTCCCTGTCGCTGCCTCACTCTACCATGTTAGGGCCCACTATCCTCTCTCTACTACTTCACTCACTCTGTTTCTGGCCACTATACATATATATGTGTCAGTTAGTTTTCAGCACACATTCTCTCTTCTCAATCTCGATACTTCATACATCTCGCTTGTTATCTTTCAAGCACCTTGGATCATGTTGCTTGCACTCTTATATATATTTGGTCTACACATTCGCTTTGGGGTCTTGTTTCTCGTTTACTTCGCTCTATCCCGTCATATCCTCCCAACACGATGGTGTTATAAGTCTGGTTTTGGGTCTTTTCATGACATTGCAGAGTGCTCTCCTTACATATGTTATGTTTACGTCATGACGGAATCATGAATCAGTGCAGTTTGATAAGCATGGAGAGGTGGACAAACGAAAAGCATATACATAATCCATAATGCATGTCCCAGGATTTTGTTTATCATAGAATTTTTCGTTTGTAGATGGATGCACGGATGAACAGTAGTCAGAATAGGCGGGTAAGTGATATTTATATGTTTAGTATATAACGTGCACCTTATATGTAACGCACATATATATCGCTATGTACTATGTAGTACTACCCGCCTCTCAAACATATATGCATGCGCTGTAGTTTCGTCACTAATATTTATATCTTATATAATTATTTATGATAGTATGTTTAAAAAGTCTACTTCTGATTCGTTATTTGTATAATTTACATATTCTATTTCATAGATTCACATACTTACATATTCTTATCGAATATCCTATACCTATTACAACTTTGCTACTTCTTTACGCCCATTGTCTAAAAGCATGTTGCTTTATGTTACAAAAAACATACGAAAACAAAGGGTCACTTTTAATTTCTTATCGTGTTAGGGATTCTCTTCAAGTTCTATCATGCAATATGAAAAACATATAGTCTATAAACACTACAATATAGGTGAAAAGGTGTAAGGTTACGCAAGATCAGCAATATATTCAGATATTTATTTATAACAAACAGCAGTTTCATGTCAATACTTAAAATAAATAAATCAATTATCATGTCATAAAAGATAATAAAGATATTTAATTAATTAATATTACACTCGGCACATGGATGAGCTCGATCAATATAGGACCTAACGCCAGCCCATATTTAATTTAAAGAGAAGTAAATGTGTATGTGTGTGTATAGTGTGTGTGTGTGTTGCAGGCGGAGAGCGGGGCGGGCGGCGCGCGCGGCGGCAGCAAGCAGGCGGCGCACAACAAGCCCGCCTACACGCATTCCTACTGGCCCACCAACTAACTGCACACGGTGCGTACACTACTCTACATTGGAATATTGTCATGGCATGGACATGTGTGTTGAATACATGTCCTGGACTTATAATTTAACATAATCACATTTCTAAAGCTTTACATGTAATGAGACTCCCCCAAAATATAATTTACATGCAATTAACTAATTATCAGACGCTGGAGGAAGGCCGGTAGTGCTGTTCAAATTACCATTGCAAAAAAGAGCAGTGAATCAGGCCAGATTTGTTAGTGATGTACAAGTAAGTCTGTACGTATAGACTACAACGTAACATGTTATGTTGCAGGTCGTGCCTGGCCCAGCCCTGTACAGAGGCGGGGCGCCGCCGGCGGCGTGGCGTGGCGTGGCGCTCCGCCCCTAGGTTACTGTCCTTCGTTTAAAATTAACTGTAGTGCTATGTATATCTACCAATAAAATATGTATATGTCCGGGCCGGCGCGCCGTGCGAGCCGGCCCGCTTTGTATTTACTTGACGGACTTTTTGTAATTAAACAGTATGATATATTAAAAAAGTTGAATGTCATAGGTTGATGATAATCGTAATATTAACGTATAGTCGAGGTCGTTTTTTTATGTGAAAATAAATGCTGTTGTGATGATCTCGCTGGCATTTTGAACGAATGAGGGAATACACATATTGGAACTTTATACTGTAGTTTTATTATCGACGAGATATACTATGTGTGTACTACAGCGCGATAGGGTATTTTTATCCAACACTTATGTGAACAATCTGGAGTCAAAATTCAATGTTGCTACTGAAAAACCTAGTTACCTATGTGTTGTCTAACATAAACAGAAGATAAATTTAGAGGAAATTGGCATCATCATAGCATATGGAAAATCGGTCTTACAATCTGGTACATTATTGCTGCATCCCATGTATCTGTAAAATATTGTTATTTTTGTTCATAATAAAACACTAATTAATAACCCAAAAGCGTTTATTCAACCAACATGTTAACAGGAATGTAAAGCTTCAAAAAATAACATTGAATAACACCTGGTTACTAGTCTCACTTATGATAAAGGCACCAATATAGCAAATGTTTATTTTTATACCATTTGGTAAACTATTATTTAGATCACACTTTACTCACTTAAGCTCTCTTATCCTAATATTTAAGTCATAACATATGTAGTTACAAGTCAAAAGTATAGTAGAAACAGCATATGTATCACATTTAAACTGAGATACAGCAGTAATAGCACCTGATAGACCATCCACTGTATGAAGTTACAAAGTATATTTATACATACATAAATGGCATAGAGAATTTTGTACAAACATTTTGTCTGTCACTGTTGCTCTTCCACTAATGTACATATTGCCGTCCCTCTCATAACTACCAGCTCCTTGCTGGCTGTGCAGAGCTAGGTGTTGCAAGGTGTGAGTAGTTCACAGCAGGGCGGCCGCAGCGTCGTCCACGAGCCAGTAGAGGGAGCCACCACTGCTCGGGTTCACTCTCCGGGCCGGCAGGGCTTCATTGTCTTTCAGGATACGCTGGGGATAGAAAAAAAGATAAAATTAAGAAGTATCAACGTTTTACAACCTCTGGATAAATTGGTCTATTATGTCAAGTTCATAAAGTTTGTAGTTTCAAACAATTCTTAGATTTTTCTGCTTAAATGATAGTGGCACTAATAAGTATCTAGTAGGCACATATGCAATTCTATTGTTATCATAATTTATCTGATAAGATCTTATGTCTGGAAAACTACTTGTAACTAAAAGTGGTGTCATTGCTTATGAAAATGAGGGCTTACAAACTGTATCTGGTTATTATTTAACAAATTTATTGAACTGTATGTCAGTACATACCTTCACCATCTCAGCCTTTCCTGCACCGCTGATAGCAAAAATACAGTTCCTAGCATTATTGATAACTGGGTAAGTGAGTGTGACTCTCTCGGGAGGTGGCTTGGGAGAGTCAGTGATGGGAGCTACTTGCAAGCTGGTCTCATTCAGCAGGGGGTGGCCAGGGAACAGGGAGCAGGTGTGCCCGTCCGGGCCCATGCCCAGAAGGAGCAAGTCAAACTTGAAGTTGTCACTGCCAAATGCTTGCTTCAGTTTGTCTGTGTAGTCTTGTGCTGCTTCTGATGCTGGAATAGGAGTTAACAACTTGTTAAAAGTTTAGATGGTATGTATATATTAGGGCTTCCAATCCCGCAGCCTGAATTCAATCTCGATATTTGCGGGACTACTCATTTTCAATCCCGCGGGATCTCGGTATTTGCGGGATCCCGCATATTGATAAAATCATATTTATATAAGGCAAATAAAACAATGAATTAATCAACTAACTCGACATTTAGTTAAGTATTGTATATAAATAATGTCCTTTCGGCTTCTACACTTGTCGGCGGTATGCTTTTTAAGGCTCTAAATGTAAGATATTTTCCCGTTGACCCCCCAGATTCATATGAATGAATGAATGAATGAATGAATGAATGAATGAATGTATTTATTGTCCGAAAACTAGGTATAGTACAGATCTTAAATAATATTTTACATTTAGCACGCTAGTTTTTACCTTGTTAGGTTTACAGACATAAGATATCTAAGTAATTGAATTAAAAGAATCCGTCAATATAACATTTAAAAAAGTAAAAATATTATAACTAATGTCAAAAAACTTTTAACACAGGTATTTCACAAATTATGATATTATAATAAAAATGTCAACGATTATATGATGAAATAATTACATTACAAATAAAATGTCATTAGGTACACAATACTTAGACTTAAGACTACTCATACATTTTTGTGTTCATCTTTGAGAAACTCATCAACGGTGTAGTATGCTTTTGAAATCAGAAATTTGTGTAGATCATGTTTAAACTTGTTTATATCATTAGTGAGGCGAATTGACTTAGGTAGTTTATTAAACACAGTAGGTAACATACAAATAATACTATTTCCTAAATAAGCGGTACTACAAGTTGGCGTTTGCAGTTTTCCAGCATGTCTGGAGTTTTCAGGGAACCATCTGAAGAGCTCAGAGTTAGTTTTAGCAAATATTGCTACTTGACTTATGTATAAACAAGGCACAGTTAAGATTTCAAGTTTGACAAAACGCTTTCTACATGAAGTTTTTTTACTAATTCTACAAATTGATCGAATGCAGCGCTTTTGAGCCCTGAGTACTTTCATCCTGTCAGTTGAGTTGCCCCAGTACATAATACCATAACGCAATATAGATGCTACGTGACCGTGATAAGCTGTTAATAAAGTTTTATCATTTGCGACTTTACGTAATTGGTATAGTGCATAAGCGAATTTGTGTACCCGCTTACAGAGGCCATCAATATGCTCCTTCCAATCAAGCTTCTGGTCAATGTTCACTCCTAGAAAACGGGCAACCTTTACTTCTGTTACTTTTTCATTCTCATGGTAAATTTCCAGTTCAGAGTTTTCATTGTGTCTATTTCTGAAGTACATTATGTTCGTCTTATTTATATTAATTTGAAGATTATTATTTAATAGCCAGTTAATAAGTGATGTCAAAGTAAAATTAATATCATATTCTATATTGCTAAGTTTGTCATTTGAAAATAAAATTGTGCAGTCGTCAGCCCATAGTGTTACATGATTTTTGGTAATATTTGGCATGTCATTTATATATATTAAAAACAACAATGGTCCCAATACACTTCCTTGTGGGACGCCATATTTCACTAGCTTTGTTTCAGAAGCATATGTCACCATTGTTGTAGTTTTAGTACACAAGCTATTTAACTGTGTAACTTGAAACCTGTTACTAAGATATGACTTAATCAATGAGTGTGCATTTCCCCTGACCCCGTATTTATATAATTTATCCAAAAGAATATCATGGTGAACGTTATCAAAAGCTTTAGACATATCCATATATAATGCTATAACTTTCTTTTTTTTATCAACATCTGTCAGTACCCTATTTAAAAAGTCAAAGATTGCCATGTTTATAGTTTTATCTCTCCTGAATCCATATTGATGTTTCGTAAAAAGTTTATTATATTCAAAATAATTATATAGTTTGTTGTATATTACTTTCTCAAAAATTTTAGAAAAGACAGGGATTAATGCTACTGGTCGATAGTTACTGACATTAGATCTTTCACCTTTTTTATATAGTGGCTTTACTATTGATATTTTCATCTTATCAGGATACATACCAGATTGCATACACACGTTTATAATATGACTAAGTGCGGGGGCTATATATACGCAAACATTTTTAATTATATCTGTACGAATACCATCATATCCAACACTAGCCGTATTTTTAAGCGCATTAATAATTTTACATATATCCTGAGGTATTGTAGGAGTGAGAAACAATGATTTTGTCAAGTCTATACCATTTAATGTTTCGTGTCTACCTTTAGTTTTATCTATATGACATTGGCCAACACTCAGAAAATAGTTATTAAAATGATTTGCCATGTCATTAGGTTCACTTATTTTTTTACCCTCACTCGTAATAATGCAAGATATTGTCTCATTCGGAAATTGTAATTTTTGATTATTTATAACGTCCCATGTCGCTTTCGATTTATTCGTCGCATTCTGGATGTGGTAGTTATTTTGCGCTTTCTGTGTAAGCTTAATAACTTTTTTGAATCTCTTCGTGTAAGTTTTTAAAGTGTTTTTAGCATCAATTGTCTTTTTCCTTCTATAGTGCCACAGAAGATCAATTTTTCTCCTAGCGCATCTTTTTATGCCTTTTGATACCCAGGGAAGCTTTTTGGTATTTGAGCATTTGACTTTTATTTTAGGAAAACACATGTCATATAAAAGTACAAACATTCTATGAAAGTTATTGACATAGCGAGCCATTTCTTTTTTATTATGGACTCAAGTGTATTAGCTCGTGATGGTGACGGGCAACAAAGTACCTACATTACATGCTGACGATATAGTTAACTCTAACCTCGTTGCAATGTAAGATCAAGATCGGAACCCAAAGACGGAACCTCTACATTGACGTTTCTTACTTGACCAGCCTCTTCGTCAGAATTGCTCTCAGATGAATTTAAAAGTATGAAGTTTAATCTCGTTAATTTCTTTTCGATGTTAACTTTTAGATTTGTTTTTATTTTGTAGTTACTTTAAAATTGTTTAAAAAATGACACGATCACACCTCTCCCTACCACGAGCCCTGCTGTGCGACGCGAGAGCCCGTCCGCTCCTTTGCCAGTGCGCCGCCCGCCGAGCAAACGCGCTCGTGAGAGGCCGCATGCACGCTTTTTTTCAATCCCGCAAATCCCGCGGATCCCGCGACCGTAATCCCGCGTCACACGGGATCGTAAAATGACGCGGGATCCCAGAATACCGAGATCTCGGTATACCGGGATTGGAAGCCCTAGTATATATATTATTTGACCTCACAACACACCCTAGCCTAGTATAAGCCCTGAGCCAAGCGTGCACCTTGTTTATAATAATTGGTGTAATACCTGTTTAAATTTATGTAAGCATCAAACTAACAAATTACTTACATTTATCAGCAGACAGTAGGCTCTCTGGCATTATGATTCAAGGTCGCCATGCTATGATTTCATGTTATAAACAAGTAGTAAATAAATATACCATTACCAGTCACTCCCTGCTTGATAGTAACAAACTGGCTCTCTTTGAGTCCTGTCTGAGGAATGAGGTTTCTCTTGTAGGTGCCAAATGTGGAGTCAGCGCTGTCCTCCGGGACCACTCGCTCATCACAGAATGCCAGAGTCCATTTGGACCACTCTGTGTCCACTTTAGGAAAGCCTTCACAGAGGTACTTTACTACGGAGCCACCTGAAAAGACAAAATAGTATATTTTGGTGTCTTGGACATCTAACTTGTCCAAGAATTGTTGTTTATTATGAAATGTACATCCACCTTCACATTTTAGTTTTCACAAAGTTTATAAAGACCTTTATCGAACTTTACTTATAAACAAAGTTAAACTTTGTTTATACTTATGTAAAGTTATAATATAAGTTGATGAAGTAGGTAGGTACCCTAATTAGAATCAGCTGTTGTGTACACTTATTTTATTTATACCAGACCAGGCAAATCACCAGTCACGTTTTGGTATCGTTAATGTTCAAGCATTTTCTATCTAAAGACCGTAAATTTGATTCGTCATTCTTATGACATCACTTCAATAGAAATGACTTCTAGAGTTCTATTACTTACTCAACTTTACCTTGGTTATTGGACTGAAGAAATACCATATTGTGGCCTGAATTTGGACTAAGTACAATCATAATAAAGAAAATTGATACACCAGTGTATTGCTATATTGTAGCATATTGTAATCACACGTTTAGAGAACTTTCTATAAAGAAATTACACTCACCGGAGAGGCCGACATAAAAATGTCCTCTGTTGTTGATAGCGTCGTTGGATATCTTCTCTATATAGGAACTTAATCTGTTTATTATTTCACTCTCGTCTCTTACTTTAATCGTCGTCATTTTGGCATAAAATTAATATTTAGAGAAATACAAAAGTTGAGCGAACTTTATATTTGAGGTTATAAATTGTAAATGACAGCTGTTTCATTGTGACGTGTGTGACCATGATTTGACATTGCCTAGAAAAGTTTCTAATATTTTGATTTTGCCTACGGATTTTGCGCGTAAAATACTCGTAAAACCAAAAAAAAACACACAACTTTTTTTTTTTTTACACCGGCCAATCCATTCAACGTTTGTCTTCAACACATCACGCGACATTGGCAAAATTGCGGCCATTCATACCGCAGAGGCCACAACCAAGATTAGAATAGAATAGATTTTGCGCGTAATTTTAAACTACATAATTTTGTCAATAAGGAAAATATTCTAGATGTAGAAGTAGAGTCTAGAAGTATTCTAGTCTGATAGATATATATATATATAGATATATATAGATATATACTAATATAATATACCAGGAAGTGGTATATTATAAATAGTTTAGAACGGGAACTGATAAAGAACCATTTATAATAATAGATAATAGGTACAAAGTAAAATACCCAAAAAACGTAGATAGAGTATCTCTCTACGCCAAAAAATAATTTTCCAACCTACTTACATACTTACTTCTATTCCAACTACAAGAAAATAAAAAGGGGCACTATTTTTCTTAATTCTTTTTCCAACAAATAATAACACGTCTAAATTTATAGTGAAACAAATTGCCAAAAGTTTGTCAGAAGTGGGATTCGAACCCACGCCCACAGAAGTGGACTGCGACCTGAACGCAGCGCCTTAGACCGCTCGGCCATCCTGACTTGATGATATATGTTGAAATTAGGTTTTATTTCATTTTACAACTTTGAAGAATACGTGAAATTTATATTTTTATATCCATTTAGACTTCGTCAATATTCACTGAAAATATTTAACTATATGAGTAGAAGTAACCTGGTTTACAGGCCAACGATTCTTATAATTTGCTGCAAAAGTTACTCAGTTTGTCTACTCGATCAGAGGTGGCGCTAGCAAGTATCCTCTACTCAACGCTAGAGGGCGCAACGTTGTTGCATTTTATAGTCTTGATTGGTGAGTAAAAGTGAAAGTATATGCATGGGAAAGAAACAAGCCTGCGCTGACCGCAACTAAACGGTTATTGACCGTCAAATTGTTACATTTGCAACGTAACTGAGGTAATAATTTGCCAGGTAAGAGTTATCACGCCCATAGGCTAACCTGCGAACCGAAGCCGAACCTTCTATTCATTGCTTTTATACTAGTTCTAGGTAAAGAAGATATTGCTGGCAAAAGTGGTACTTAATTTCTATACAAAAGTACGTACCTAAGTAATGATTAAGATGGTAGATAGGTAGTTCAAAATATATAATAGAGAAAGCTTCGAAGATTATTTTTGTTTTTTAATGTTTTATGTCAGACGACATTATAAAGTACCTACCTATCAAGTACCTAAGTATGATGCATAATTATGATGGCAAGGTCCTGCTATAAAATGGACAAGTAAGACCCGTACACGATAAGGTGTAGTGAACTTATGCATAACGATTTGGTAAAAAGTAGTTTAGATGGTTTTAGTACCGCAATGCTTATAGACGTACAAATGTTTTGTTATACTAGGGAGGTAGTTTTGGAAATTTATAAAAAAATATTAGTTTGTGCGTAAGAAAGTAGCCTGAGCCATACAATATCTGATTGTAATTTATATGTATGTACCTACTTAGTAACAAGTTAAAAAAGGTTATGCATTTTGCTGGGTACCGGTAACTCTTTAATGCGTTCTCTCATAGGTATCTGTTTTAAAAGTCTGTCTAAACTAGATTTTGCTATGTTACCTAGCGATGCTAGGTCGGTTCACATTATAAAAGCAAACTTTTGCCAAAGCTTGGTTTGGCAATACCTTAGAGTAAGAAAAAGCTATAGAGGATCGGGTAGCGTGACCACACATGAGACAAAAAACTAGAGTCCGCAATCAGAACATTTTAGTTCCAATTTTATCCGCGCGCAGAGTTATCTTGCTTGAACTTTAATTCTAAACTCTAAACTATTGTTTTATAGGTTTATCTCTTAGAGTAAGAAAAAGCTATAGAGGATCGGGTAGCGTGACCACACATGAGACAAAAAACTAGAGTCCGCAATCAGAACATTTTAGTTCCAATTTTATCCGCGCGCAGAGTTATCTTGCTTGAACTTTAATTATTTATAGGTTTATCTCTGCTTTAAAACAATCAATGCAAGCAAATATATTTAAAAATGATGCAGAAAAATGTTAAAATAAACTTCACAATTTTACAAAGACGAAATAACTGTCAAAGTTTGTTGAGCTACTTATGTTGCTGGCCTTGAAAAAGCTGGCACGCTCTGAGAGACGGAAATAGTATAGCTTTGTCCTTTTCTGTTACTTATAATAACTCAATACTATATCTCTTTCTTGTTGAAATGAAACGGAGCTACCCGCCGTCTATTCTTTTCTTCGTCTAAGGGCAATACGAATAGAGTTAATGGGTTGTAAAAATAAAATTTCGATTATCCAGATTTTACTGTTGTTAGTCATAGGAAGAATAAACTTAGGTTTATTTTAATCCCTTACTTTATGCTCGTAACAAATATCCGTAGCTTTAGCGTTCTTATTTAAATATGTGAGAACAGTTTTATAAATGTAAGGTTTATAAAAAAAAAATTAAGTCTTAAGGCTAGAGATTAGTTGACCATCAATAATTCCCACACAAAAATATCATACTGCCAATTAGTATTAGTGGAGATACAATAATAAATACCGAATTGTGGCATTATAAATGTGGACGTGCGAGTGTTTATGCCCTAGGGCACGGTAGGAAGGTCGGCGTATGGCCCGCCACAGCAGGGGCGCACTGAGGGACGGGGCGGAGGGAATGTAATATCAAGTTTATAAATAATAAGGGTTGATTTTTCACAACTATATGCCTGATAAAAGGAGCCATGTTTATTGTTTGCTGCGCTAGAAAAAATAATAATATTGCTGCTTACAACCGTTTTGTTAGCACGTATGTCACTATTCTTAATAAAGAGAGACGTTTTACAATTAATAGAGACATAGGTCTTATTTGATTGAGCGACATAAGTGGTTAAATAGAGATTGAGCATTATATATTTTTTTCATCAACTAACATACAGTAACATTTTAACGTAAGATCTACTTGATTTATTAAATAACCCAAATCACAGATACGATAATCAGATAGATCTTATGAGCTTATTTCTACGCTCAAAACATCTATCTGGTGACGCCATTTTGTGCAACCTTATATTTTGATGTGTCCTGGTTATCCTGTCTCTGATTCATACCCCAGGGCGCGTCTAGGTCTGCCTAGGCCCTGCCCTAGGTCCGTCTCTGCCACACATCCTCTGAACAACACATATGAGTCGTTACACTTGACCCACTTCGCAACACTTTCTGCACACATTACCTGTCTTAATGTTTATGTATTTAATTTGTATTATCGCTTACATTTGTCGAGTGCGATATATAAAAGTCACTTGTATTGATATTTATATCGACGACGACCGGTAAAGTAGCTTGGATTGTTATATCGGTTTAAATAGCAAAACAATGGGTGAATTGTTGAGAGATTTAGTATTTTCAAGATATATAAAACATCGTGTAACATATATTTTCTTAACAATGTATATATTTTTTTATTTCGTAAATTTGCGTTGCCTACTTCGTTTATTTAGCTGCTCCTACTTCTAACATTCTTACTACCATAGTGAATTGCTCTATTACTAGACACAATACAGTAGACCAATTTACTTTTGAAAAAGCTGTCGGTGCAAACTTTAGCGTGGTTTTACATATACATACATGTAACTTTATATAGGTACCTAAACTTATCAATACCTACTGTTTTGGAACGACTTAAAAATAGAGAAAACTAAAAATAAAATGGTTGCCAGATAAAATAATTTTGAATTCCTATATTTTTTTTTTTTTTTTACGTGGGATAGGTTTACGTTTGACTACAGCCTGCCTGATGTTAAGCATTGCTGCAGCCTAGGGTGTAACACGTTTACCTAGAAGATACCTATATATCGAAATATTCAAGTGATTGTTATATATTGCTTTTAGTATCGATATGCATTCGTCTATTTTTGATATCGAATATTTTCAAGCGTCTCCTTCTACCACCTTTTTTGCCTTCGACGCGTACATTTTAACAAATACCCGTAACAAGTACAATTCCAATCTAGGACGCACAATCCCCCGACCATCTGCTCCATCAAGATCACAAATCAAAGAATAGGTACATCCAAATAAGGCTCAAATAAAGGCACTAGCTCAATGTGAATCACCAACACACCTTACAGTCACGACTTTGTATATTGTACATGTACCAGCTTTATTAGTCACTTACAAAGATGTACCTGATAACAGTTTGGTTAGAACTTGGACGCTAATGTGAGGAGCTAATAAACAAAATTGATTGAAGTAACAAACTTGTACTAAGTACGTATGTTGTCGTTTTTTAGATGTTGAACTTTTAATTTGTATGCCTTTTAATGTTACCGAAATGTATGTTTATTTAGATTTGAAGCTTCCAACATTATTAGTATTGTAAGTCTGTAAAATAAGTTAACCCACGTACTCTACTCTCAATATTATAAGGGTACGATTATAGGTTTTTTATAATTTATTGATTTCCTTCAGCTTTTTTTTATTGACCGTAGCTGTCAAACCCATCATAATAAGTTTTTAGCATTGAATTAAAGGACTACACAAATTCGTAGCACTCGTAGTCCTGCTACGCGCTACAGCCTCTACGCTTCCTACGATCCCGACTTGTGCTTTATATTTTGTCGTTATCAAGTTGTTAAAGGCTCCTAGAGCGGCTGGAAAACTCTAAAAGCCAGAGCTGACCTCACTCATACAAACTTACTCATTTACTTAGTAAGTTTTAAGTCATTTGATTATCTCGTTATCTACAACAACAAGCTCTCGATTGACCAACAGTTGAACTGCACTTGTTAGCTTTAACCTCCAATCATATCTCGAACTGATAATAATTATTTTGATACGTCAGATATCATGGCTATTATCTCATTATATCTCTTGACACCTAATTAGACCTTTAATGCCGTGTTGGTATTTCAATGATATACCTAGCTTCATTATACGGCTACTGTCTAGTTAGCGAACTGATTGAATAATGATTAAATTGTTGTGGACTCAATTTGGTGTTAAGATCGTAATTGATAAATAACCGCCCACTTTAGTGTAAACAGTTTACTGGTACTGAAATATTATATCTGAACGATGGTGAACTCTGAATAAGGGGTTTCAGGCATGGTCAACGTTTTTAGACGAAAAGTCTACTATTTGCAACTTGACATTCGCCCAAATAGATATAAATGCTTTTTGTATATAAATTGGCCTCCTAGTAAAGAAAATTCTCATTTGTCATAATAAAAAAACTGTGTTTCCTACAAGCCACAATCCATTGATCTGCAAATATAGAAGGTAAGCATGTTCCACCCTAGGCTGCCGCAATGCTTAACATCAGGGGGTTTTTAGCCAAACGCAAAAAGAGCATCTTTAATAAAGCGATAAGGATGTACATTAAATTGATTTTAAGTTTATTTATGTTTGTTATCGTTTGGTGTGCTGTATCTATCTGTAGATTAAGTAGATGATAGTAGAACTGCAACAAGTACCTGTCAAACTGTAGTGTCGCTCCAGCAGTAGATGATAGTAGAACTGCAACAAGTACCTATCAAACTGTAGTGTCGCTCCAGCAGTAGATGATAGTAGAACTGCAACAAGTACCTATCAAACTGTAGTGTCGCTCCAGCAGTAGATGATAGTAGAACTGCAACAAGTACCTGTCAAACTGTAGTGTCGCTCCAGCAGTAGATGATAGTAGAACTGCAACAAGTACCTATCAAACTGTAGTGTCGCTCCAGCAGTAGATGATAGTAGAACTGCAACAAGTACCTGTCAAACTGTAGTGTCGCTCCAGCAGTAGATGATAGTAGAACTGCAACAAGTACCTATCAAACTGTAGTGTCGCTCCAGCAGTAGATGATAATAGAACTGCAACAAGTACCTATCAAACTGTAGTGTCGCTCCAGCAGTAGATGATAGTAGAACTGCAACAAGTACCTGTCAAACTGAAGTGTCGCTCCAGCAGTAGATGATAGTAGAACTGCAACAAGTACCTATCAAACTGTAGTGTCGCTCCAGCAGTAGATGATAGTAGAACTGCAACAAGTACCTGTCAAACTGAAGTGTCGCTCCAGCAGTAGATGATAGTAGAACTGCAACAAGTACCTATCAAACTGTAGTGTCGCTCCAGCAGTAGATGATAATAGAACTGCAACAAGTACCTATCAAACTGTAGTGTCGCTCCAGCAGTAGATGATAGTAGAACTGCAACAAGTACCTATCAAACTGTAGTGTCGCTCCAGCAGCCTTCGATACACAAAGCATGCTGTATGTGTGTCTGTGAAGGCTCTATTCGGCGTCACGCCGGCCAGCTCGCCGCGCTGCTGGGATGATTAGGACACGATCTGTTGACCTAGATAGCTGGCCTTACTCTAAATAACACCAATTTCTAAAAATAGATCACGGATATACTTACTTATAAGTATCTAAGCGAGCATTACAACAATCTGGTAATCCCCATTCCACAAAAAAACTAATCTTCCTAAAGCAACAAAAACTACCATTAATTACTTCAATTAGTAATAAAACTGTCGTAATTTAGTCATAGGTTTAGGTAAAAACTGAAGATGGTTAGATTACATAAACCATTGTATGGGTGCGGGTATTGTATGGAGGCAATCGCATGCGATTACCAATGTTAAGCACCTGTCGACGCGGGCAGTCCTTGGATGGGTAACCAAAAAGTGGCATTCCGTTTTGGGCACTTCCATGGGTTGGAAGACACATTACATTGAAGGTTCCAGCTGTATGTCTTATAAAGCAGCGGCTAAGTCATGTCAGAGGCCCCTAGGGCGGTTTGAAAAATCTTGACACCAGAATTGGCCACTCTCATACGAACTTATTTATTTACGGGTATTGTATGGTAAATAATGGTAATGCTGGAACATGTGAGCTAAATGCATGCTAACTAGCTCGCCGGCGCGGGAGGTGGCGGTGTTAGGTAATGTTTAGTTGGTGTGTACAAGGGCGATAGGTACGCAAATATACACATATTAAATTTATGCATTTATTCACAGTGTAATAAGAAATATTCACAACATTTTAAAGTAGGATTTGGTATGTAAACAGTACTAAACAGCCTACGAAGAGGCATAATCCCATAACCCACACGTACATACATATACCTACTTAATAATATTCACCGGAATTTCCTACTGAGTATGCTAATTCGATGTCTAATAAAATTACAATATGCAGCATATGTACCTAAAAGTGGCACTTTTAATTTTTTTTGTATACTTTGTACTTCGCACAAATTATTTAAATTTTAAATTATTTTTAACTATAAAACAGATTTGACTAAATAACTTGGCAAATTGCGCGTGGACATCGCGCCTAATCATTAGCGAGTCACAGCGTTTAACTTTATGGCAGATGGAACAATGTATTATGCAAATTGAGTCATTATCATTTATCTATTGATAATCATAATTGTCGCTCATACGAAATCAAATTTTGATTTGATTTATTTTATTGTTAAGCTACCTACACGTAGATAATTAAGATATAATCATCATTACTCTAAAAACCTTTTCTAATTTAGGTGGGCAAAATACAATGTTTATAAGTACCTACCTAATTGTTATCTCTTCACTCAAAAGTTACCAAAAAACTTCTCTCCAAAAAATATAAACAAAGAGACGCGGAAATCTGTTCGTTCATATTAATCAGGTTTTATTTACAACATATGCTATATAAAATTGCCTTTTATCAAACCAAATATTAGCTACAATGTAAACAACAAAAAACTTTGCCAAGTAACCAGAAATACACGTGAATCAACTCAATCATTTTTTCCGAAACCCTTTAAGCAGATTCCGCTAGTTTACTTCCTGATAAAACCCGTTATAAAATTAGCAATAAAAGTACAAAGTACCACTTTAATGTTTAGTTCCTGCAAAACTGCGTCATTAAAATATGTATTAAAAGTAACTTAAACCGATAAATAAATTATTTCGGTTAGAAGTAAACAGGAAACTGTGTTGTAATTATCAAATTATAGGGCTTGAGAATATTATGATGATTTACTTATACGACTTCAATTTTAAATTTTTCTGTTACTCATTTCACCGTTATCCTCTTCCTTGCGTCGTGTACCTGAGGGTCGTGACTCCCCGCAGATTTTATTCATTGGGGAAGTTTTCTTGGGCAAGTACATTGTGATGGAAACCATGATCCTTTCACGAGAGACACATTGCCGTTATAAGAAAGAAAAATATGTCAGGTAATTCTACTTTAATTAAGAATAGTTTTTAAAAATTTGGTTTTTGTTATGTAAATAAATAGATAAAATGCTTAAACTTTAAGTATCACATTCTTTAAAAATATGTTTCGTTAAAATTAAAATTCGTAGAAGTACAATTTTAGCCTAGCTCCAATTATAATTTTGTTAGTTAAGTAGGATAGACTATATCACTTTAGGCGACGATACTTCGGACCTAATTATTATCTGCCATAAAATCACATGGGCTATTTGCTAAAACTGAGTTAAAGCTAACTACCCATTAGGTTTAACCGCCGAGCCAAAAATATCACCTGACATGTTAATTGCATCAGATACGATCATACATACATATTATACCTATATGTATACCGACATATATCAATCCTTGCTCATGTCAATTTGGGTTTACGAAGGAGGTCATATGACATACATGCATCGCGAACTAAGACGAAACTTAAAATGGAATATGTTGTAAATATGTTCTATAATCTCTTGAAACTATCTATCCAGGCAAGAATATCTTGAGAAATGGAGGGAAAATGAATACATACATAAGTGATGAACAAAATAGGTTCGTATTTATTAAATAGTTTAATCGATAGTTTCATTACACAAACTGTGAACCAAGTGTATCGTTTAGCATTGAGAAAATGCACAAATAATTTCGTATCAGGATATCTTAAATGTTTCAATTTGAAAGTTTATTGGTTGAACCTCCTTTTATTTGCAGTAAAAATAACGAGCGGATACAAGTGATCATTTCGATACATTATAAGTGCTACATTATTTTAAGAAATTAAACAAAGTAATTAAGTTTTATTGTATACAACTAAATTGTTGTAATAAGATCAAATTACAAGTACAAAACTATACAGGCTTACTTATACACATTTATAATTTGTACATAGCATTAGTTTGAAGGAAACATCTGCCTGCAGCGCAAGACAGGAAGGCGTTATTGGCGTAAGAGGGATGATGATGAAGACCTCTATGTAAATCTGCATCATCATCATTAAATTTTCTTGTTTTTTTCTTATTTTTCCTTTATTTACTCACTGCTGAGTATAGGCCTCCTCTCCAGCGCGCCATACAATACTGTCCCCGGCCTGTCTGAGCCAGTTCCTGCCAACGTGTGACGATGTCAACCGACCATCGGTGGACTGCCTCTGGGTCGCTTGCTGCCCCTCGATTACCACTCAGTGACAGCTGCTCTCTCTATACAAACTATAGATAAATTTTTACTTGGATATGCCTAGAATGTACATACCGTTTGATAATCTGTGTGTGCAAAAAATATTTCTTATTTTTATTTATTTTAGCTAGTGATCGTCGCAAACTACTATTAAGCTAAAGGTCATCCAATCGATCTAGTTCAAAAATGTCAGCCATTTTTGTCTAGCACACATGTATGCAGTGGTTTTTAGTAGATGTATGTTTATGCAAATGGCGAGCTTTGGGAGTGATGTGTCGTGACCCGAACACGTTAACGCACTGTAACCGGGCCAAGGTTCGCTGCTTTTTAAACTCATGCGTCGAATCGAGCTTATGTGCGAGCAACGTGTGGCACTTTATCAGAATGAGATATTGGAAATATTGAGTGTCTGTTACTAGATTGAAATATGATTTGGTTTCGCTTTAAATCTTATAACGAACATAAAAGTTTAAAGAGAAGCTTATCACGTATGTGCTTCAAAATTTTTGTTAAATGCTACTTCCGTGCAAAATATTTTTTAAAACATCGTATACCAAGTAAAATGCACATTACATGAATTCACATAAACTTTGATGTGTGTTATAGATATCCTATTCCACTTGTCGCTTAAGTTATTTATAAAGTAAACTTAACTTTTTTTTAAATCGATAATATTTCACGTAGGTATTTACGGCTGATTTGCTAACGACTTTTGCTTATTACATTAAATATTTTTTTGTTTTTTAGTTGTATATTTTACTATGACAAGGTGCTAGGAGCTTTTTCATGTGGCAAATAAATCAATGCAGTCAAGCCTTATAATTACATCTGGCAGTTTTTATTTTCCAACATGGTGGCACCAGGGTTAACCGGTCTCTACCAGCAGGGTTAAAGGAAGTCAGCTTTTGTGAATTAAGCTTGGTCAATAATAAAAGCGCCATAAATCACAGGGAACAATAAACGATTATTGTACAAGGTTATCAATAACTGATACACAAATATGATATAACATCTGATTCTTTTGTGTAATAATTCTTAAAGTTCATCGAATATTTTGATTACGTTTACTTCAGAATTTTCTTCTCACGATCCTGATTTCAACTGAAACATGTGTATTATGAATTTAATAGTAAGTAGTATGTTTAAAATTTAAGAAAATAGTAGCACGACACTAGAAGCTTGTCTAATCCTGAGTACAATAAAGGATCTTATGATTTTTTTTACTAACCCCAATAATGTAATTTATAAGCCGATATGATTTGTCAATATCAAAGACGCGGATGTTTGAAACAAAGTATTTGCTTGTTTATTAGCGATGTAAATGATGTTGTTCTGATGATAGTACCTGCCCGCGTAGCACGTCGCGGCGTGACAGCCATTTTGTATGTAATTGTAAAATAAATAACGAGAACAAAGTGATAACTTTATTTTATTAACATGTTTCGACAAAATAACTTGTTTTTTATAAGTTCATCGTATTTAATATTTTTGTTTAATATTTTTTGGACAAAGGTCCCGAAGTTGTACAAAATAGGTTTATAAAAAAACCTTACCTTGTTTTATTTATGCTAGAATTCAACATTTCATCATCCTTACATTTGAACAGTAACCTTTCAATCAATCCTTGCTTTATTAAATCAATCAGATTAGACCACCTGAAAAATATTAACCTCTCATTAATAAGCGAGATAAAAGCAAGAATGTGTGTATTGGCATAATTGTATGACAATGTTTAATAGCTTGATCTGTGATAAGGCAGGTGTGCGAGGAGAGGGGGGGGGGGGGGGGAGGCCAGCCCTGACCTTAATACTACCCTGAGGCAAGGAGTATTTACCAAAAAGTATGCACAACTTAATTCTCGCTGCCAATATGCCGTTAAAAATTAAACCACTCGCCATTTGCAAATAATAATTACGGACTAAGTATTAAAGTATGCGTCAGAAGTGTCTTAGATAATTATACTGCGCGTGTAATTTGTAATTAAATATTAGCTAAATATAAATAACTAAATAATCGCTAGAACGTCAATTTAACATTACATATGTACAACATTTAAAATCATTTTCTTTCTTAGTCTATGTATTATGGAAAAGTTTAATTTCTTTTTAATCACTACACAAGTCCACTTCACAGATATTTATAGCATAACGTTGTGTATAAAGCATCAAAATGATTAGTAGTCGAGCATCAAGTAATTTGTTTGTTGTTTGCATATTTTTTAGCATCATTAATTATAATATACTTCCATGTTTGTTACGTGTGAACTCATTTAATATGCTATTAAATCCATTTATATGTGTGCTATTAAGTTATATGTATATTGTATAGTAAGTTGTATATATTCTGCCCAAATAACCTCAGTGGTAAGTTCAATGCTAGCAACCTGCCTAAAATGTAGGCTAATCAAGGCATTCAATCATTGCGCTAATTATTGATTCTATTTGATTAATTTGACGTCTGTAGTTCCGTAGGAATAAATGACTTTTATATAACACCTGCTCGTCAATGGCATATTATGTGTCATGCAAACTCAACTTAAAGCAAGTCATTCGTGTTCTATGGTCTAGCCGGGTCATTATAAATGTACTGAATTTCACAATCCCCTAGGGAATAATGACATTTGAATTTAGAATGCAATCAACATTGAACGAGCTCCTTGCAATCCATGACCAAACGACAAAATTAGAATATAAACTTTTCATAGAGCCCTACACCAAGAAGAATTTATTCAATATTAGAATGAAAACTTTTCATAGAAACCTGCATGAAGAAGAATTTGCCACTACAAAAAAAAAACAAATAGAACGAAAAGACGCTAAACTGCAAATCTTTGTGTTATTTTGTAACAAAATAGCGTTTTTTTTAAAGTAAGTACTTACTTTCTTTTTAATTGTATTATGTTTTATTGCCTCGCAGTGTTTATATAAAGTAGAGTATGCATTTTGGGGATAAAGCAGTGTATTTGTCTCGGGCGTTTTTGAACCTCTCGGCCTCGGGATTCTAGCTTTAACTCTCTCGCTTCGCTCGAGAGTTAACTCTGCAATGATATTATGTGTACAAAAGCTCACTGTAACTCTGTTACTCCTTCGCTTCGCCCGTGAGTTAACCCTAGGATCCCTAGTCCTTGGGGTTCAAAATATCGCCCGAGACATAATACACTGCTTTATCCCCTTAATGCATAATCTACTAATATAAATTAGGATTATTTGTAAATAGTAATACTGTATTAATGCACAGATTATTTTATCATAATTCAAAGTTTTCTTTTTAATTTTACAGTAAGTACGAGAAGAAGTAACAGACATACAAAATTAATTCGTAAATCTCAGCTATCTGAATAAAATGCTATTTTCTTATACATATATACATACAAAGTTGTCTCTTCTCTATTCTGTTTATCAAACCTGTCTATCTGCTAGTTAGTATTTCGTAACAGTAATCGACTCATTCCGTCGTTGGACCAAATTGCAGTGGTTTGGATAACATGTTGGTATGTAAATTGGATTCCTCTTCTTTCATTATGAAGGTAATGTAATCTGCGCACATATTGACTTGTTCAAATTTATTTTAGTACATTTTAAGTCCAATTTATTTTAGCGAAATGCTGAAATGAATTTCGTTTTTTTGTTTCATACTCGTTACTTATGAGGGTTTAAACTAAAATACTATTGTATATTGTGTTGATAGAAAATAAAAAGTGACGAGTTCGATTAAACTTAAAATAAAAGCTATTTAAACTGAAAACTAACTAGAAACACTAAAAAACTAAGCTAACTTAAACAGTTAAGAAAATAAGCTTCTGTTGTCTGATACGAGTATATAAATCGCCGTAAAAGTTTCTGGTATGGCTTAAATTAACTTAAACTGAGTACTTATTCACAGTCAGTTCCTATAATTACTCATTTTTGTGTATCTTTTAGCTATAATTAGTTGGACAAGATTATAGTATTTACAATTACATAAGTTAATAAGGTTTAAGTTCAGCAAATAGTAAAACAAGTATAAATTACTTACTTGTGCTTATTAAGTGTTAAATGCGTATTTCACAGCAGGTTTAAGGTAATGCGTTGATAATATTAATGTATTCAAAGATAGTGCGGCATTGATCTCCTTACACACCCTCATGTGTGTGTATGTGTACAGGCACACTAGGAAACTGTACATTGAGGAGATGGGCAAATTTATTAAAAATTATAAACGAAATGGTAAGTTGCTAAGTAAACTGGACGAATTCCTATTACCACAAGCATTTAACATTATTATTTATTTACTGTTTAAGTTTGTTGTGACACTTTGATAATAAATTATTAACGTTGCTTTATTCGTTACTCAAAACGAGCTCGCAATAAACTTCGCAAATTCCTGATCTAGGTGGTACAACTAAAACACCCTTAGAGACGTTATAGAAGAACGTTAAAATTTATTGGTACATCAAAACGGAGTCTGAAAATGTGGAGTAGGTTTTTGTTTTATAGGTTTATAGGGAATTAATTCTACAAAAGTTATATAAACTTTAAATCATTGATTGTTACCACAATTAGCTGTGAAACTTTTATGTCTCAAAATAAAGCGATAAATCATTTTCCTACAAAGTCCTGTATGAATAATATAGATTTGTACGAACCTATGTATGTATCGGCGTGACATTTTTAAATTTCAATGTTAACCACATGTACACAGGCACACTGCAGGCACACTGCAGGCAAAATTACATAACTCTTTAAAGGACAAAATTATAGTAGACTTACAAGGCGATTGGCTCACACCACGTGCTACTCTAGAAGTGTGGCTTTTGTAAACATTATTTAATTATAAAATATATCATTTATACTATTGTAATTATTTTTTATATTATGGAATGATTGAATAATTAAGATTAATTTAAAAACATTAAAAATAGTATAACAGAAACCGCCTTTTTGGGTTTTGAATAATACTCACATCAAAGTTGTGAACGTTTAGCAACTTCAAGTATTCAATGAGTCGATATTTTTAACATCTTCAAAGGGTCTTTTGAGATGCTTTGACGTCTACCGCGGAAGAAGTTACGGTCAAAGCCCCGTATAAGTCTGAAACACTTGAACTGATTTTGCGTTTTTCTCCTGCATCCCATAAAAGTAAAAGTATATTGCAGTTTACAAATGTAAACAATAGCGTAGAGTAATGCGATTAGTGCAATGTGTAGGGACACGTGACTTTGCTGTACAGGAAACAACCTTTTATTGGATTGTTACCTACCAGTACTTATACTTCTATATTTATGTACTTCTGTCAAAATTAATAGAATACTAATAAAAATAAAATTAGGCGATAGAAGATTAATAGTCAATCAAAGTTACAAATATCAAAGTGAAAGCTTTTACAGTTTCATTCTGTTCTGTTCTACGAGTATATAACCCTCAAGAAGGAGGCCTATACTCAGCTATTGGTCAACTAGGACTGAAGATAATGATGATGATTTTATACATCCTCTAACATGGATGACAAAACGATTGATCTAAATAGAAGCTCTAAACATTTTGATTAAATTTTACTGCGCCAAAATTGATTAAAGCTATTTTATGAGTTAAAAGCCTGCAGTGTATTAGTGAGGTCCTTTCAAACACCTGATACCGACCTCAACGTGTAATGTACTGCTATTTGCATAATTATATGAATACTAAGTTCAGATTAGCTGAAACTTCGTGCTTTTATGCTAATTTATAATATTATAGTACTTGCTTCAATGATATTGCTGAGTTCAGCTTCGATTCGCAAAATAATTATTAAAAAAAACATTTTAAGGTGTCATATTAGGATAATATGAGGTTAAAAGCAAACGTTTAAGTACAGTTCATTATTTTTAAAATACTCAAGTATGAAATAAATCATGATTGCTGTGATTATTTTTATATTAACATTGAATAATTACTTACTTATAATTAGTTTCCTACGCTTCAGTTGCAATATAACGAGCTAAGAAATAGTAAACTATCAGAAAGTTATTTCAAGTTATTTCTAAGCCCACATACTCGTAGGCCAAGCCACTGCAGTGATGCAAGAACTGCGTGTCTCATACATACATATATGTACATATATTATACACCAGCTTCCAATCTTGCACCGCACGGGCCCACTTGATATATTACTATTGGTTAGGTTTGTACGGATAGCATGAAAGATACGAGTTTTTAATTACTATAGTAAATATTGAAAAAAAACTAAAGCCAAAATAGACTCAACGTTACCCTGCTACCACAGAATACAAACACGTATACTAACATGAATTAAAAATAAATCATGGATAAATAATGGAAGTGATTTTAATTCTTCACACAAGATCATTTTAATGTAATTTTAGAAGTTTAACTATGAATGAACAATGAGTTTGCCCTTGGTGCGATTATTATATTTTAGATATATTTTAAATACGTATGTGTTTGGTAGCTGCCATTACCGAGTAGTGCAGTAAGTTCACATGTAGCGGCATGTGTGTGAGTTCGCAAGGCGAGCGACCGCGCCCAGCACCGCTCGCTAGGGATGTGATAAAGCTTGAAAGAATGTGCAATGTGACAAAATACGTGCGGCTCTCAAAAAAACCTCTTTTTGCCCGGTATTAAAGCTATTGATAACGATTAAAATAAGGCGGCAACAAGTTGACGTTTGCGATTTTAAATATTTGATGTCGCTGAGCTTTTATTACGGCTATAACGGACGTTAAAATTTATAATATATACTAGTGGTTCTTTCTTGTCTTTGTATAATAAAATGTCATATGTATGTCTCATGTAATAACCACCAGATAAAAATATATGTTTGAGTACTATCCTAAACGAGTAAAAAATACTATATTTGACTGTATATTTTTTCTAACTAATTTTTTCCCCTTTATAAAATGTGAAATGTGATATCGATGATTTCCCCTCCCTAGCGGGTGACAGTTGAGTTGAGCAAGGCGTGTGTCGCCATCGATGTACATTGTACTACAACACTAGCTGTCACTCGATCGAAACTAAACGTACAATATAGTGCAATTTATCGATAATCACGCAATTAATGGCTGTCTACACACAGCGGTACTTGGCTACCGAAGTTTAGCATGATTTCTATCTTTTCTGGCATTTATGCTTTACTATTCATATATGTGAATGTAGATATGAGATTTCAAATCAACTTGGGGAGTTGGAATTTGTGAAACACTCTGGTGATTACTAATCTACGCTTCGATCAAAATCTACGAGGTCAAAAGCTATAATCATGTTAGAGATACAACGTATCCTCTAACACACTGCCATGAGTTATATTCACAACTTTTCGCTCACCCATCCATCAACCTATCTGTCGAATAACATCAACCGTTCCCAAACTTCAATCAAAATATACCATATAATACTTAACTTATATGCCTATTGCTTACACTGATTGCCAAGTTGCGTGTAACTACAGAAGGTGGCAACTACAACAGAAAGCAGAATCTATTGTACGTAAAGCCTACGTTCACCCTCGGGTGGTATTGCACATCTGTTTTGTTAGAGTAACTTGACACTAGGCTACCAACTTGCTGGTATTAGCGGTAGCAACAATAAATTAACCTTATATCATTATGATTAGCATCGCAAGCAATTAGGATCATGTTAAAAGCCTTAACAAACTATTGGCTCTAGAATTAGGCTTTCTCATACGTTGAGGATAAAGAAAGAAAGAAAAATATGTATTTTAACTTGTCAGTTTTAAATGTAGGCGTATAAACAAAAACTTAAAACTAATATTATAAGAGAAGGTAAGTTTGGCTCATTACATTTTTATGAAAAGCCAAAGAAGAGACGACGACCAGTGTCTCTAGTGTGATCTAAGTAATTACTCGTACTTATATAAATAAATTCGTATTTTGTAGTATTTTCGTAATTCTGTGATCAAATTTAGAGCGTGATTTAGACAAGAAATAAATAAAATACATCTTTTTATTTAAAGAACTTACTGGTAGCTTTAAACCAACAACCTTTTCTTCACCGTGATTGTATGTTAATGCAACCGCATTGACATTGAGTCAGTAAATAAACGAATGATGTAAGTAAGTACATACAATAATGAAGGTACATATGTATGAGATATGATTAACTGGAAATGTAATATGCATGTGAACTGTGACCTTAAGTTTATTAAACAGTTGATACTACTGAAAGATGTTATCAAAACTTATCAGACATTGAATGAATGAAATTTTGTTCAATTTATTGCACTTTTCTACAATGTCTTCTACTTTCTAGGTAAGTAGAACCTACAATTTAAGCAGTATACCACTGTTTACGGGATACAAAATAATCGATATCGGTTTTATTTCCATTCTTGATTTAACTTTAATTGCTTCGACAGCATTACGTGTAGGAGTGGTAGGCACTATAAAAATAATAAACATATACCATACAATTCATACATACATATGTTTACGTTTCTATATTTTTTTAATTATCTAATACCTATGATTGCGTTGGCTTAGTAAAGGGCTAGTGGTGCTGGTGCTGGTGCTGGTGCTGGTGAAATTTCCGTGAAAATTTAGTTTATTTATTCAAACATATCTCCAAATCTATTCTTGTGAAACAATTTATTATAACAAACAGATGTGATCTCAGGGGCAGTGTTAAGGGCACTTTTAATTAATTTACATCCAACATGTGTAATTTACTCTAGTAGAGAAATAATACAAGCTCGCCACCTGGCTGCGCTCCAACAGGGCCAAGGTTAGGTATACGTATGTACATCCGCACTCTCTGCTTTGTTTACTAATATAATGTGAAATGAGACGCAAGATATTTGAGGAATGCAAGTTTGCAATGAAGATGGCATTAAATGTGCCCGCTCTAGCTTTTATGAAGGTATTTGTTGTTGATGCCAAGAACTATGAAATGCTGAATGTAAAATTAAGAAATGATTATTTGCAGGGTTGCATTTACTGCAGGTTTGTGGGATTTTCTTGATATAAGATAATTAGTTTAGTAGCCTAAGATAAAAATTAATAATACTTAGCTAAGTAACTAACGTAACTATAGAACGTTGCCTAGTGGCAATTTAAGTAAGTACATATCATTCATTCTTTAACATTTTCATATAGAAATAAGTGGCCAGCTCTGGTGTTAAGAGTTTCCCAAGCCTATTTTTTTTTTGGTATACTAACATTATTGTAATTTATATCTAAATCAGCAGATTTGTCTATACCCAACCAGTTGTCTTTCTAAGTGCATACAAGCTATGCTCCAGTATGCAATAAGTCGTTGGTTGGCAGTAGGTATGTGTTAGAGCAGTGTATGTAGGGTCAGCAGTCACACACGGATCTGTGCGTAGCCACACCCGGCGCGGGCGCATGTTGCCTAACTAGCTGCTAGTACTGGTGGCAGGCAAACATGACTTTTTGGAATTAAAGTCGTTGCCAACGAAGCCACCGTTTATGATGTCATATAATTTATGGTAATTAAAGGTGAGCTTGTTTCTCCATACCTAGTAGAAATTTTATATAAGTTAACTAAGTACTAATTTAAAGTTAAGTAAATCAGAGGACATGTGTCATCTATAGAAGAATGTGGGCGCCGACCACGATGTATGAGTATCTACCGTAGAGGAGTACCCTAACAAATAAATTCTGCGGAGGACTCACGATCCTAAGTAGTAACGAATAAGTTTAAGCAACGAGGAAGGTGGAGGTACATAGTCCTGAACAAAAACTATAGGTAGCATCTAATAAAAAAACAATTTTTGCATATATCAACCAAAAAATAGAACATTTTTCAATCTAAAATTAGTTTGTTTCAATGTACTTATTCTGTATTTCTGCTGGTCGTACTTACTCGCATTGCTAAATAAATAGTCGAGATTGATACACACGATAACACATTGACATGTAGGTATGTATGTATATATATATAGTTCGTGCAAGTTACAAACACAGGTATTGTGTCAAAGCGAACCGCATTCTGACCTTTTCTTTTTACTTCGAGGAAAATAACTTTGTATCAATGGAATACTCTTATGGGCTGGTATTTTATGTTATTGTTAAGTAAGTAGATACGTGTGGTTGCAAACTTTGTTACTAAAGAGGATCTAGAACATTTCTTTGGCATACATACATCTCAATCTATGAACTCTCTGGATAAAATTAGTGGCTTGAAAATGGACTTACTACAATTAATTACATGAAATTCATAGGAAGAGCGACTGAACTCTGACATTTAGAGTTAGTTGTTAATCGTCTCAACAACTTCTAAGCTGACCTTTACAGCTGTTACATTAAAATGGACAGGTCTATCACTACAAGGTCTAATTAAAATGTGATTAGGAGTCTTAAGGAGTGATTAGACTATCAGCTAATAATCTTTTGTAATTATAATACAAACTCCATGTATTAGTCGAGTCACACGACTTACGACGAAATGTCGAGACAAAATGTAAATATGGAGTAGCCACCGGCGATTCACTTAATTTTTTTTCTTTATGGTACAACTTATTTTAGAAAAAGAATGTTTATGTTGAAACTACTCTTGGAACCAATTTCTTGGGTTATGGCACATGGCTGCGACACGTCCCTGTTCCCCGCGGAACATAATCTTGCGATCTTCAAAGCGAGAGTGAATCTTACTTTGTAAGGTACGCTATATCGTAAACTGCAATAATCGCTTGCCATCAGGTGAATTATGGTCCTGTAAGTCCAAGAAGACTGGAAAAGATGGCGCATGCTCCACAGACAAGGGCCTCGCCCTTAAATTTGTAATGATGATGATTATGAGTCAGTCAGTTAAACTTATGTTATCTTCTAAATAAACCTTTTAAAATCTATTTATCCTTATTTACATGTAGTCGAGTAGCGAGTGTGGCTGAAAGTGTCGCGGCATTGGGGAAGTGTAAGGTCGCGCCGTGATCTACCGACAGCAGATAAATACTGGCTCGAAGCAAACAATAAACATGTACCTAAAAATATTCTAGTGGTGGATAGAATTCAGTAAAAAAGGGCAAATATTATCAATCAGTCATGATTAATCGTGTTTGATTGTCCATCTAACTAAGTAATATATTGTATTTTTGTGTTTAAAAAATCAATAAAATAAATTAAAATAATAATAATATTTGGAAGAAATTATGAAAAAATCTATTAATTTTTAGGTAGTAAAAGTGTGAAAGACAACGCTTTTCCTTTCAATGCAAAATAGAGTATATTTGACAGCCTGCCTAAGGTTACGTAACCTGCACCAATAACATGCATATTTTTTTATTAATTTTTAAAAATCGTAAGTTCTAGTGGCCCTTTTTTGCCATCGCTACATGTTATCTTTCCCCGGCGCTGCGCGGGCCAGGAAGTGGCGTTTTATGTGTCAATGGCGGCACGACCCGTCCACTGAACTAGCGGGGCTACGTGGCTTCACTCGGGGTTTTACTCTTTCAATAACGGCATGGGAATGTGTATCTTATAATTGCATTCCTCTCCTCTTCCTTAGACGTATTCCTCATTAGCAGGAGTCGAGACTTCTCCTTAGAATCAATTCATTGGGGAAGTTATCTTGGGCAGAAACATCGTGGCGGGCACCCAGGTCCTTCCACGGGTGAACATTTTGGATGAGTGATTTTTTTTTCATTGCAAATAGTATAATTGCTATCACGCACAAATCTTATATAGATAGCTTGTAGGTATATATTTTACTTTTTTAAAGTATTACTAGCTCAGTATCATGAAACTGACTCTAGCCCACGCACGTTTCATCGTTTTATCAATTAGTTCGGATTCCGAAGGATATCCACATAGGATTTCCATCGGAACTACATTCCAGATATCTACATGTTATGTGACGATATCCATTTTAACTGCAATGTTCGGAAGCTGAGTTATCAGTGCAGTTATCAGTAGCAATGAACTCACACTCACTCATAAGAGATAACATTTGCACTGGATGAGCTGTGGATACCGGAAGGAAGTGACTGAGGATGAATAATAATATGGAAGTAATTAAGGCTTTTCATCTTAATTCAGCTTATAGAATAGTAATTAATAATGTAATTGTGCTGAAAAGAATGATAAATTAAATTTTAATTAGAATGTTTGTTGATAAGTATTTGCATTCTTCACGGATAAAATTACTATTTTTTTTAATTGATCTCATGATTATATTGTCATCACTTCAGCTCAGGCTAGTTATAAAATGTAGCCACATTCTAAATAGTCAGTACTCTTACGTTGCATTGCAATACTCGTAGGTAAGCTATATATACGTACTGAGTACTCGCATCGGTACTGCGTTGCAGGCGGATGCAGTAGGTAGGTACATCTCTCATAATTTCTAGCATCTTCTATTTATAGTGCAAGTGTTGCACATTGTTATTCACCCGGCGGAAGGCCAGAGCCTGACCTAGGCGTCCTAGGACAACTATTAATACCTAATACTATTCCTAACATACAGAGCAATGAGGCAAAACTGCGATCTATAGACGGGTCAATGTACTTATTATTTTTATCATCTCCTTATTAAGCAGTTTTATTAGATAGTCTTCATTTGACTCGGTTAATGATTTTTCGAGGTAATTTTCTTGCAGTTTACAGCTAAGTATTTTAAGTTCCATCTGCACGCCACGCTGACGCCGAAAGGGTACCATAGCCAAAGAGCCACATTTAATAAAATTTCTGAAGATAGTTTGATAGATTATAGGTATTTATAGATAATTTGGGGCAAGACCACCTGAATCTCCAGCTAGAAACAAACGATTTTTATACTAGTCGATTGAACCACTTTTATCTTTTATCACGCGCCATCAAGTGCCAGCCCTGTTTGTTTGTCTACATTTATTATTAAATAGCAAGTAACCCTGTAGAGCGCTTACTATCACAATACAGGAAGTGCATGCGGAAGCTAACTTGAAGGCTGGATGTGTGTGGAAAACAGACAGCGCAATTATGGCTATTAGTAGATAAAGGATACTTGCCAACATTGCAGGATAACAACATGACGACAAAGATGATGATCAGTTAGCAAATGATTTCATTAAGAGGAAAACGTTTTTTAGTAAGTTGTGATTATGATAAACGAACATTGTAATTGTAAGCATTGCTTTGCTTACATCAACTGACGTATTTTTGTGATGTATCTATAAGGTAAAGATAACAATTTATAATATTCAGGGAAAAAAATACCTACATATTAACAAATTAACAAGGATCGAAACTGAGCTGAAGTAAGATCTAAATAGAATTGTCTTAAAACAAGAAGAAGAAGTTTTCTCTCCTACAAATAACAACTTTTAAAATTAAAAAAACAACAAATAAAGATTAAAATTCTAGATCAATATATGTTTAAAACTGAAAAGATATGAGATCAGAATCAGCAACATCTGTAACATCCTCTAGTTTCTTTCATTGTTAAAACCCTCAAAAAATCTCATTGCAAAAGCCTATCAGATGTCTATCTTCCATTTCGAGAAAGACTGCACTAAACGGAAACACATGACTCATATAATATCTGGTCATATAAACCCAGAGAGGTTACATAACTTTATTTTCCGTATTAAATCTCTCACCAAGGCCAAAACCCCGCAATCTACGAATAATAGACACTTTAGAAACGTAACTGAGCCACAATCACAGCCATAGCAGCATAATTTACAGTAAGTTATTTTGTCAAGTGCTAAACGCACTATGGTTGGCTGTCTGGTAATCAGAAATACGCAGGTTCGAATCCAGCCGGTCCTGATTATTTTCACTCATTTTCCAATAAAAAGTTTAAGTTATAATTAATCGGTCATCAAGTCCAGTGTTAACTAGTTTATTATAAGAAAGCGCGCTAAATCGTAAATTAAAACGTTGCTTAACATCAGGCGAGTTCTAGGCGAGGCAAGCGTGAGCCAATTTAGTTAAAAAATCCGAAAAAGTAATTCCACGAGATGGTCAACCACCGTCGTCCCGGTTGAGTTGAAGGGCGGATTTTTATATGAAATGATACGGCGGAGATATGAAACGTGGAAGCAGTTTCGATGCAATGTTCGGAAGGAGTTACAATTCCACAGTATCAATAATTCGAGCCCCGCAATATATGTGTGTCAATAGGTTTCAAGAACCGACCAGTTTTCCTTCAAAACAATTATCTTGTTCCTTTTAAAATATTATTTCTTATCACAAGTACCAACGAGTACTTGTTTGAATCGACTTCGGTTAATTTTCGAAATGTTGTTATTGAGATAATTGGCTGTGAGATTAAAATAATCAAATTGGTTAAGTTAAAACGAGCCATATTGTTAAAATATTTATAAATATTCGTAGTAAGGAAAACAATAAACATAAAAACTTCACATTGTGGTATCCTAATTGAAAACTTACATGACATGCGTTTTATGCATTAACCGCCTTTGATTATCTATTTAAATGATTTGATAGTCGTAAGAAAAAGTTAGTTCAAAACTTCATTGGTTTGATGCACATGAAAACAGTGTACATTTATAATACAGACAGACACTTATCGCTTAGGGAAGTCTCTAGATGGACCCGAGCAGTCACTGAGTGGTATCCAAGAAGCAGTATCCGACCCATAGGCAGACCACCCGCCCGATGGTCGGATGACCGCACTGTGACCGTGCTGAAGAGGAGGCCTGTACTCAGCAGTGGGAGGGTGGGGCACAGGCTGACATGATGATGATGATGATGATAATACAGATCACTGCTACGAATGAACATAAAAATACTGATAAATTCAAAATAATTCAACACAATCGATCATAAATTTAGCTAATTATAGGTTATATAAAACAGCCTAAAATCGTTCCAATTACTTCTAAACTTGAATACATCACAAATCAAACCAAATTACATAGTAGTGGCTGTGGTAGTGGTAATAAAACGTTTAATCAAATATGTACCTGCTATTCAGCGTGACCCTGCCAGCCTCGTATTATAAACAGCTTCATGTGTGTATACTTATTGGCGAATATATACCAATACAGGGTTACCTGATTTTTTTTTTTCTTCTTCCTTGATCCGTTATTGACGATCTCTGGACGTTATAATGTTTCTCACTTTAGTTCTTAAGATCAGTATATAGTCCAGTGTATGATTGATATATTAATTACTAAATTCATCTTGTATTTATCTTGTAAACAATTTGAACAAATCAGCTAAAATATTTCTATGAAAAAAAATACTGATAAATTAGCTTTTTCAATTTCCTTGTTTTATAATTATAATCTAGCTTATGTCACATTCTTAAATCCTGATTTAATTTTCTTTTAAAAGTTGTAATTCCAGTAAGTAATCATTAAAGTAAGTTCGTAAGAAAGTTGCCATCTCTAGTGTCATAGTCTTTCAAACTGCCCTAAAGGCTTCTGACATGGCTTAATGACTACTGTAAACGTAATGTCAGGAACCATTAAACGTGTTAACATATTCATAGGTAAGGTGTGTAAGTATTATATAAGTATAAGTTAATATAGCACTCAGTACTTGTACTGCGTCGTGTAGGTAATGCCCATAAGCCTTTCGATTTCATGCATGGGCCAAGGCACAGGTTAAGGAGGAAAGTGTAAAATAATATGTGTTTTTTTAGGTATATAAAATTGATTTAAGTAGATATTAACAAAACAACAACACACACAAATCAATATTTTCACTATTAAAATAATTAGAGAACAGTAAACAAAACACACATGCTTCTTAGTTTAGGTATTCTTTAATTATTAGGACACTAATTTTGGGTATTTGTTTTTAGTTTTTCATTGTTGGTGTTTAAAAAGTAAAGTACATAATAATATGTATATACTTATGATACTTGTATCTTGGGCTACAGTATAGTTTGTACGGATGTCACTTGTGATCAAATGTCTGACTGTGTAAAGAATCAATCTATTTAGTTTTTTTTGTACCTCGCTTTTGCTTATACCTTATGACTCCCGAAGTAGGTAAGTATGTGGGTACAGATGTTGACCTTACTGCATTTTGGCATTGAGCTGGTGAGAGCGACACGCTGTGACCTTATCACTTTTCACACTCCACCTGATAACAGCTTAGCTGAAAAACATACAACGAATTTAATGGTACTTATTATTGGAAAGGGTCGGCTAGTGCTTTGTGTACGAATGGGTTTGCACTGGATCATAATTCTCCTGATGGTAAGCGATCGTTTTGACCATAGCAAGATTACAGGATCATGGGGTAACATGGAGACAGACAAGTAGTAACAAGTAAGATATTATAAAAAATCTCTTTGTATTATATTTTTGTTACAGAAAGAAATGCGAAGCAAGGGTCATCTGAAGGAAAGTGGCCGTCTTCAAACCACCGTCAATACTAAAAACATGGACTAAGAAGATTAATAAATAAAGTAGCAATAAACTGAATTATCAATCAATTAATTTTAGCCATAAAACCAAATTAAGTACAACATAAAAAAAAACAATTTAGATACCATTTCCCCGTTTAAAGCCATATGACATCATTCATAACATCATGACGTGGTCCTCGCTCTTGATATATCTATTACACAAGTACCTACAATTAATTAATGCCATATAAACCATCGCAATAAGGGACCAATTACAAATACAATTGTAAAAACACTCATATATCAGTTGACCTTATTTCCTTCCGATCGGCATTGGCCTCTTCGCGAATGGACATGTTTTTTATCACCACCTTCATTATACCACTCTATCACATAATATGAACCTTATAAACGTGTAAATAAAGGTGTATATGATGGGAGGTGATGGTAAAAAGTTTGTGTTTGTATAACTTTTCGTAATTGGCGTGTGTATGGGTTTAATAAAGGATATGCTCGTATGTCGCAATCTGGCTGGGCTTGTGAGTACGAAGTACTGCAGGATATGCTCGTATGTCGCAATCTGGCTGGGCTTGTGAGTACGAAGTACTGCAGGATATGCTCGTATGTCGCAATCTGGCTGGGCTTGTGAGTACGAAGTACTGCAGGATATGCTCGTATGTCGCAATCTGGCTGGGCTTGTGAGTACGAAGTACTGCAGGATATGCTCGTATGTCGCAATCTGGCTGGGCTTGTGAGTACGAAGTACTGCAGGATATGCTCGTATGTCGCAGTCTGGCTGGGCTTGTGAGTACGAAGTACTGCAGGATATGCTCGTATGTCGCAATCTGGCTGGGCTTGTGAGTACGAAGTACTGCAGGATATGCTCGTATGTCGCAATCTGGCTGGGCTTGTGAGTACGAAGTACTGCAGGATATGCTCGTATGTCGCAATCTGGCTGGGCTTGTGAGTACAGAGTACTGCAGGATTTGTGGTAAGCAAGCGGATTTAGTGGTAACGTCTATATGGATGAAGAGAATTTGTGATTTCAGTTTCCACTAGTTTAAATTAAACCAACAGGGTGTTTGAAATGAAATAAAGGAATCCATATCTGTTATGGAATAGATATATGTAATTTTATCCTTTCTTTTGTCTGCGATGGAGACTTAAATCAATGTAACGTGATCTCGAATGATCAATATTCCATACAAGCTACATTAATTTATTATTTTATAAAATAATTAACAAATACTTGTAATATAATGCTACTGCAAACATTCGTGCTGCTTACAGTTTATCAGTCAGTAAGTCAAGGCTCACATATACACATGTACAGGCTTATGTAAAGTTAAGTAGCTATATACATAGGCAGGTATATATATATTAACGACATTTCCTTTCGTCGAAGGTTGCTTCCTGCACGCCTTCAGGCTAGGTCGAGGAATATAGCTTTTAGTACTCATTTAAACACCTAGATTATGGTGTAGGAAGAAATATTGCTGATTAGGTACTTGCAACTTGCAAGTGTTGCCTACTACTTAAGTATTCACATAGATTATTGAATACATGTAAGGTTAAATTTATTTAAAAGAAGACGTTTATGACACAATATTACTTTTGGTCATAGTTAAGACGAGAATACAGTTTATGAGTTTTTTTTCTTATCGTATGAGAGTGGCCAACTCTAGTGTCGAGAGTTTTCAAACCGCCCTAAGGGCCCCTGACATGGCTTACCGACTGCCGTACAATGACAAAACAGCCCGGACCTTCAATTTAACGTGTCATCCAACCCACGGAAGCGCCTAAAATGGAATGCCACTTTTTATAAGTATCAATATTATGAAGTTATATCATTATGTCTGTAAAAGAAACATTTCCAATACTGAAAGGTTAAAAATAATAAAATGTGAACATTCTGCGCCGCTCACTTCCTAAACTTTGTGAAAACATTATGTAAAGATATGAAATAATAAATGAGGTAATACTCAGTTATTATGTGGAGATACCATCAATATCATTGCTTTTGCTTTTATTTTAGTTTGCTTGTTTTGATAACACACTTACAGAGCAAGATTTGGCGTCGGTTAGTCTGTGCCAGTTTCCTACTGGTACATTATGTAATATTGAAATAGTTTAGTAGTAATAGTGCCTTTTTAACAGAAATAAGATAAAATCACTATTTCTAACTAAAACAAAATAAAAAAAGCTTGGAAAAGCTTATAGAATACTTTAAATATATAGTACACGGTACATATTTACATTGTTATATATAAGTGATATGCTTATTTGTTTACAAATAACACAAAATTTACATATTTTGTTTTCGCTATGTACAGCTTTCATGCGGTAAGAAGAAAATTGTACCTGTAAAATTTCCCTGCCACGTCATCAGCCTCGGTGGCGCAGTAGGCAGCGCGTAAGTCTCATAATCTTAAGGTCGTGAGTTCGATCCTCACCCGGGGCATATTTTTGCCCTGTTGCGTAATTTTATAACAATGTACTTTTTTGTAGTACATCTATATCACACATATAATAAAGCTGAAGAGAGTCGAAAGTCTGAACATTGAAGATATTGAAAAAAAAATGTTTGGTTATATGTACCTACTTACTTAGAATTGAAAACAGAACACGTTCCAACATTTTTTTTTTAATTTTTGTCTGTTTATCTGTATCTCTGTTTATTTAAACGCCCATAACGCAAAAACGGCTGAACGGATCAGCATAGTTTTTGGTATGTAGGTAGTGTGAGATCTTAGGAGGGTCATAAGCTACTTTTTATCCTGAAATAATGCAAACGAAGCCGTGGGCGTTCACTAGTACTATAATATTATATAGGTATATACGCAGTGTTAATTAATCATGATCAAGTGATAAAATCAGTAACCTGTTTATTTCCTCTTCAGAAATTAAAATCACATTAAAATAAAGTAAATTTGAATAAACAAACAATAAGTACATGTAATTATTATACAACCATAGAAAAACATAATTATATTAAGATAAGTTAATTTATTCTAAGTAAGCAATCTACTATTCATCGTTATTTCTTTATTACGGTCACCCATCCAAGGGCTGACTGTGACAGCAGTTATTTAATTATATTAGTTTGGTAAACCTTTTCAAAGCCAATCGGTGGTTATAAACAACGAATATCAGAGTTACTTACTCCCATAATTATGTTTATGTATTTATTTATTTGCTAATAAACTAAGTAACTTCTTACAACAGTGCTAAGTTTTTTACCGATATAAAATCATGATTAATATAATAGATTTATCGTTGTTTATGTCTCTAGTTCATTGACAGGTACTAACACTTCCTGTATCCTCGACTGTAGTTTTTCTAAGGAAATAATGACATAGGAAACGATGTCCATATTAATCTAGGCAACCTAGGAGAGCTAAATGTGGACCTATCAGGTTTTATCGATTGTGTACATGTAAGTAAGTATTCTACCAGGTGTGGTGCTCTGGGGTATTTGAGATATGTAAAAATGATTAGTAATTAAATAATAATAATAGGAGATACAGTTCAGTCCATACAGATAAACTTTTTTGAGAAAACTGTTATACGTCATAGTTATCAACTTTTCTAAATAAAAAAACAATAAATGTAGTACGTAACAAACAAACATACTAATGAATTATTATTATGATATTTTTCTAAGAAATAACCAGATATTATAAGAGGACATGTCGTAAATTTTGTACTGCAATAAATTAGACCAAACGCGTTGAAGTCTTTTGTATGGACAGAAAAGTATCGCAAAAAACTTTTGTTTAAGCAAAAAAAAACTATAAAATATGCAGTTTTGTTTTTGTGATGTTTATTACAATGTTTTGAAATTAATAAACAATATAGTTAAATGTTTTTAATTATTAGTATACTAACGCGAAAATCTTAGTGATAAATTACAATATGTCATATTTGTCTGTAAGTTTGACTCAGCTTTTCGAAATTAGTAATTTTCACTTGAAATAAGTATAAAAAGGTTTACATTCATATATTATGTTAGTAGTTAGTATGCTAGCGACCGACGCAGTAAGGTCAATGTGATGCTATACGGGCGCTACTACGAGCTGCTAGCGACCGACGCAGTAAGGTCAATGTGATGCTATACGGGCGCTACTACGAGCTGCTAGCGACCGACGCAGTAAGGTCAATGTGATGCTATACGGGCGCTACTACGAGCTGCTAGCGACCGACGCAGTAAGGTCAATGTGATGCTATACGGGCGCTACTACGAGCTGCTAGCGACCGACGCAGTAAGGTCAATGTGATGCTATACGGGCGCTACTACGAGCTGCTAGCGACCGACGCAGTAAGGTCAATGTGATGCTATACGGGCGCTACTACGAGCTGCTAGCGACCGACGCAGTAAGGTCAATGTGATGCTATACGGGCGCTACTACGAGCTGCTAGCGACCGACGCAGTAAGGTCAATGTGATGCTATACGGGCGCTACTACGAGCTGCTAGCGACCGACGCAGTAAGGTCAATGTGATGCTATACGGGCGCTACTACGAGCTCGGAACATATATGTACATAGGTACTTGTACTAGAATGATCTTTATAAGACACATTCACCCATAGATATTTTCGTTACTTATTATTTTCTATCATAATTAATATTTTATTTCTCGCATCTTTATTACAGTGTAAATAAGTAAGACATATTGTTTTTAAAGTAATGTAGAGATTATGAAAATTGTGCTATTGGAGATTGATGATTGATTGACCTTGATTGAACATGAGATCTGATATAAATAATTTATAAGTTATGGTCTTGTCAACATTTTACACACTTAATATAAACATCAAAATAGTTTTGGTAAGATATTAATTTTATTGACTGTGTCTCATATTTCGTTTAGTAAAAGAGTTTTTACTATACTAATATCGAATTCAGCTCTACAATATGCTAAAAACACGGCCACCTTTGTTTCTCTTTTATTTTCTTTAAAGGTTGGATAGAATAAACAAAAGTTTAGAACTAACTATTGTATCATAAAACTTACTTAGGCCTAACCCTTTTATACCCAGCCAGCAATGGGTAAACAAGGGTTTAAGATGTTGTTAAAGATGATGATCATTATTCTAAAAAAACTAGATTGATAATGGATACATGATGTATTTCATTTCGAAATGTCTCGACCAAGAGTTGCCCTCTTCTTGACAATGACCTCGGTCGGCGATGAATGTCTGTCGCGAAAACAAAGCGCGTTGCGATCCGGAAGACAAACACAAACACACCAACATAACATACTAACCAGCGCGGAGTAAACAGGAATGTTGCTAATTATCTATTTTTTGTTACTTCGCTGTTTTGTTGCCAAAGGTTAAGGATTTGTAGCAAATCAAGTTACTGATTGTACTTGTGTTATTAATGCGAGATGATAAGTACTTAGTGGTGGTAAATAATTAATGTATTTGTTAATAGGATATATATGTATGTGTGGTGTATATAATATGTGTATATTATCTCGTAATTTTTGTGTAATTATATTATTAGATTGTCCATAGCAATTGTAGGTCCTTGGTGCTATTATTTAATCTACAGACCCCACTCATTTGCTTTTAAGCTTTTGTAACGGAGTATTATAAAAAACTAGCTGTGCTTGCGACTTCGTCCGCGTGGAATAGTTATTACCATAAAAACGGTTCTAGTGAGTTAATCTTTAAAGATAGACATATACTGTCGCGGACATTTTGTTAGATCATTTTAAGAGGAATAATAATTCTTTCATACATAGTTTTTTGATATCTTGAACCGTTTTCGCAGCGCACGCAACGGAAGCCCTCAAAAATGAATAATTTTCCCCGATTTTTCCACATTTTCCGTTGTTTCTTCGCTCCTATTAGTTGCAGCGTGATGTTATATAGCCTAAAGCCTTTCTCGATAAATGGTCTATTCAACACAAACATATTTTTTCAATTCGCATAAGTAGTTCCTGAGATTAGCGCGTTCAAAAAATCAAACAAACAAACAAACTCTTCAGCTTTATATTATTAGTATAGATATATTGAAAAAACAAGAAAAATTTTAGAAATCGAAAATAATCTGTACTTAATCTTCAATAAAAATACTATAGAGCTCCGAAAATGTGGAATCGGTTTTCAGCAATATAATGTTTCAGGGTATGTAATGATTGTAGAGGGAAGCCCCGCTGAGTGACGTAACCTAGATATTTGCCCACACTAATTATGTCATGGTTCTTTGCCTAAAAGGATTTGGGCCGTAACTAACTAACTAATACAAAATCAATGGGAATCCGCTTAAATTCTCCGCGGGCTTCGGTTACAGTTTGTTTGTTACAGCAATAAGTAATAAATAAATGTAAGTTTGGTTTAGGTTCTCTAAAATATTGTTGAACAATGTCTAGTGATAAGTAGGAACATCTCAAATAGGGAACTTCAACATTCATATCAGACAAATTAATTAATTACGCTTAGGATTGCGTTTAAAATTAAACTGCATTTCTATTACTGGCAAAATATATTTTTAACTTTGCCTTAAAATAACTGTTTTTTTTTTAATTAAAAAAGACTCAAAAGTCAAAACTAGTTGTTTCAGCACAATAAAAGCATTTGAAATTAACCGCTATGGTTTAAAAATATAAAACGGAATATGTGTTAGTTACGAGTATTGCCATGTAGCATTAACTTCAACCGTCACAATACTACTGTTGTCGCAAAATAGGAAACAATGCAACTATTTAATCGTCTCTATTACATTTTCTATCATTTTCTATTTATAGTCGAGGAAGTAGGTATCTTTGATGTAAACGTTATCTCGCAATAAACCTTGCAAGTACACGCACTGAGTAATGTTATTATTATTAGGTTGCAAATCAATTACAATTGACGTTTTACTTACAACAACAAAAAAACAATAAATTAAATACTTGTCCTTTTTTTAAGTCAGTTAAACAGAAGAAATTTGCTAACATAGGTATAACATATTTTTATAAGGTAAACATAAAAATACATCCCGAAAAGTGCAAGATGTTATTCCATCTTTTTCGCACAATACAGCTCCTCCTGAACTCAAATATCGAAAGTTTTTTAAAACGCCCTAGGGGCTTTTGACATGCTAGAGACACTAAATCGTACGTATTTGGATGCAATTAATCTATAAAAATGTCATGAGAGTGACCCACAACAATAAAGATTGCTATAACTTTCGAATACAGAAACTTATCTACTGCACTTCCCGATTACAACAAAAGCCTTCTTCAAACTTGTGACACACATACAATGCCTTCGTATTGACTTATGGTACTGATATATTCTAACTGAATGGGAAGAAACTAAAACAAAATGATTTGTTCGTAATATAAAGCATCAAATATTTATAGAAAATACTATAATAATATATATATTTATTTATTTAATACTAAAAATGACTACCTGAATAATTAGTTTGAATTGCAATAATATATTTAGGCTCTTGATTTGTAAATGTATATTGCGTGCATTTATTTCTTGTTAAAAAGATTTTACTTGCCTATAATCACGTAATAAACAGTAATATATTGCTTGGAATAATAAACTCTTTGTTTTAACACTAAATTAAAATTAGTGTAAGTAGGTAAATCTGCGGATAATTATGATAATTAGGTATAGAATTTTACTTACAATTTATCTACTTTAAAATTTTCAGTTTATTTTGTGGATATTTTAATCGTTCATTGTTTGTGATACATTCTTACGAAAACAATATTTCGGCAAAATATTGTTTGTCATTTGTATCAAACAAATGAAGTTCATTTGTTTACGTTCTACTCGTACAAGGGCGGCCTCGGGCAAAAATTACCGCAAAAAATATATCTTTTAATGGACATTTTGTTATTATGTAATTTAATATTCGTTAGGTCACGTAACCAACACATTTAGTTTAGATTTGCAAACAAAGTCTCTTTATAGAACTATAATAATTAAATCTGGTTTTACATTTGTATATTATTACGTATTCAAAAACTAAAACAGATTACTGACGATTTATACTTCAAAAGAAAGTTTTGTAGTTTACAAATAAAAACTTAGTGCGTGACACAAGTATTTATGCATTTTAAAAAATGTATTCTTGTGTTGAGTCTGGTTGTTTGTATGTATAATAAGTATGTATTTACAAAAGAAAAGTATATAAGTATTATATCCGTTATCTAGTACCCACGACACAAGCGTTTGCTTAGTGTGGGGCTAGATGGCGCTGTGTGCAATGTCCCGAAATATTTATTTTTTTATTTTATTTATTTATTAAAAGTTAATTTACTTTACATAAACTACAAAACCATGTATTAGTTTATTAAGTGTTTTTAATGTAAATATAATTCCATTTATTTTATCAGAGGGTGTATCCGAAACCCCTGTACTGAGTTGGTAGTGAGTTGATGTATGTTATACAACATGGTATCAAGCGTTACGCTGCGGGGCGCAAATACCGCAATCTAGTTAGTAAGCAGCAGGGCAGGGCGACAGATGGGAAACTTGGATGGAATTAACATAGAGGAGAAGTAAATTATAGGTTTTCTAATAAAGTCATCTACATCTACTGGGCATGCCTGTTGTTTAGTATTTCACAGTGCCTTACTTTGACAACTTCATACATATGAAGTTACGAAAATCTTGACTTTAAGATTTTGCATGTAAGATATAGACATAGGTACTGTGTGCGACGATTAGTATACCTACCTATTGTCACATGATAGAAAATCAGTTAAATAATCAAACACTAAAAGAATTCGACACAAGCGTTTGCTTAGTGTGGGGCTAGATGGCGCTGTGTGCAATGTCGCGGAATGTTTTTTTTTATTTTGTTTTATTCTTAAGTCTAATAAACTGTATACGTAACCAAGTTGGTATTCTTTTCTGTATCGTCTAATTAGTGTGTAGTGGTGGAATGACCGGCCTGAACACAATCTTGTTAGGTCGAAACCTGACGTAACTTGCCGCTTGGACAAACAAGAAGCCACAATTTTAGCTAACGTATGATAAATAACAATAAACGCATATTGATCCCAAATTAATTGACAATATAATCCTGATTAGCCAGTGAGCTGTGAAAAGTATCATTTAACCTTATTAAATCTAGACTGAATATAAACTCATAGAATATACAATTATTTTTATACTAAAAGTAATAATTTTGTTTGTACTAAGTTGGTTTATCCAATAGAACGCAAAAGAGTATCCAACATATAGAAATATATTTCAAAACTTGAGATTAATAAAATGAAATGAGCAATGTAATCCAGCTCTTAAAATGTCTTGCAAATTGTTCCGCACAATAATAGCTACATAGGTAGTAAGCTTGCAACATGGAACCAACTAATGTAACTACTGCTTTCTCCTTTAATTGTAGAAGTAGGAGTCACCAAACAAATGAAGCTATTATTAATAACTACATTCCATTATTCTGGGGACAGGAGAGAGCTCACCAATACATCATGTTAATGTTCTGAAGAAAGTTGTGTAGAAATAGATTTTGTAATCACTTGCGAAGTGTCATAGAATCTTGGTCGGAGGTCATGTTGTGGCAGAAGAAATTGTTTTGTTTTTAATCTTTATTGAAGTGATTTTTAGCAGAGCGAATATGCTAAATATAATCAAATAAAATTGTTCTAAATGTGATAATGTTGCTTGGAAAAGCTTTGTAACGAGTCTTTTGATAAAGTTTTTTTGAGATTTAATTGGATAGTGAATTGTGTAGTCCCAAATATGAAATAGGTAATACATTTTTTTTATTGATTTAGCCTTAGAAACAAGGATGCTGTTTAAAAACCAACCAAAACTATAAACACGAGAAAAGAGCGGGAATATATATGAGTTATTTAAGCGAAATTTACTAGTTTTAATTAATGTTAGCAACGAATAGTTTCATGACTCCGGCCCATTTGCAAATAATTACAAATCCAAGTTGAACACTCGCATCTGTGTTCCCAGACCATCATTCAGATGCTTTAATAATGGATTTTATTCCAATTGATTAATCAATTTGATATCAATACTCATGAAGCTATGCATACATTAATAAGTATGCGAGTTGAGATAATGAGTTCGTTCCCATTAGAGATACTAAGTTTTTGTGTGAGTTCCCTCGCTTTGTATACAGCTACTACTGTGGGTGATCAGATGCTTCTCATTTGCATAATTTAGCCAAGAACCGGCTCGGCAAGGTCTAGGATGCGATATCTTCAAATATCACCGCGGCCGAGTCATTGTTCTGTTACTGCAATCTATAAACGCATTCAAGCGTATTTTCGTGCGCGTAAGTACTCAACTGGCGTGTTATGCGATAATATTGGCCACTATTATGTATGTGCGATTTATTCGGAGCGCATGCACGGCGGGCCCTGCGAGGCCCTCATTAACTCAACCTCCTTTAATTCCAATTAATAAAGTTCGCGTCATCAATGTCATCTCGTCGTTTCCGAATGCCTTTGCCGCCTTTTACTCGTGCATCCCTCCGACTTGATATAAGGGCGGCGGCGGCGCGCGGCCGCAGTGTCCGCTCACACGCCGAGCAGAACGCACGCGCGCTTGTAGTCAAGTGTCTCAACATGGAGGGGGCACCGCAGACCGGCGTGCCCGAGGACGAGGGCATCGCCTCTGACCGGCGGCCGTCCGGCGACGAGCACGAGCTGTCCGACTCGGCGTCGGACGCGGGCTCGGCGGGCGGCGGCAAGGACTCGGGCTGCGAGGTGGCGCCCGACGGGGCGGAGCCCTACCGCCCGCCCGATGCCGAACTGGCCGCGCGCATCGTGCACCAGG
>OZ026822.1:12156898-12231281 GCA_964023185.1 Macaria liturata
CATTGTGGAAAAACGAGAAATATGCATCTTATGTAATCTACGTGGTTTCTTAATCTTAACAACATTTGTTGCATATAGTTACAAATATGTGTATTTTTTATTAAGCTTTAATGTGATGACTTAGTGTTAAACTATACTATTACTATTTAGTAGTATACTAAACAATGGTCTATGTATGCAGGGAGGGTACGCGACGGTGGGTAGGCAGCGCGCGCCGCCGCCCGGCGAGGCGGGCGCGGGCGCGGACCCCGACCAGCAGCTGCGCTACGAGAACGACCGCCTCAAGCTGGCGCTCGCGCAGAGGTACCACACACTACCAGCTCATGGAGCTCTACTGTACACCCCATCTACACCATAACTAGTGTTCTTATAGGGGCTGATTAATACCTCCCAATAACTGTTTAATGATGATGAATCCCCGCGTAAGATAGTTGTTATTGCCACCCTACTGCTGTTCATGGGGGCCCTCATGATAGATCAAACTTCTCTTCAATTTTTTTGGTACGATCAGTGTTTATTAGACAACATCTCCGACTTTTGCATTTTGTTGGATTGGTCAATGAACACAAATTAAAAACTTTCAGAAGACTTGATAACCTCCTTTTTTTGAAGTCGGTTAAAAAATGGGAGGCCTTTACTATACCGCCCGTGAACGCCATCCGTTTTCTGAGTCTATTGTAAGTTAATTATTATTGCCTGAGATCTATAGTAAACTTTACTGTTCAGGGCTCATGCTCCCGGAATTTTACTATTTACTTTAATACCACTGGTGTTGTTGGAGGCCTGATATATTCCCACCCTCAAACACCACGCAAATTGTATTAATTATACAGGCCTGCTTACATAACAAGTTATAGCTTAGATACATAAAAACCGTGAACGATTACTTTAAGGTTGCACTTGGACTAAATTACCTACTCGTATCATAGCACTAGAATGTTGAGATCTGTCACTATCCCACTCACTAACACCCTTCGATCAATTGTTGATCGAAGCTAACACCTTAAAAATATTTTAAATCTGTCTATTGTGTCTTTAAGGTAACGTAAAATGAAACAACAAAAAATAATAAAATCCGTAAGTTTAATCAGATCGCAAGGGTTTTGTACAACACTTAACAACTAAAGCAACACAAACATCGCAGTCTACGAATATAACAAGAAACAATAACAAAATGATCCTCTCCTGACATTATATAACCAAGCACATCTACAGACAAAAATCATTAAACTATCGTCTTGTATCGTTTTCACGAAAAGGACAACAAATAATTTATTTAAAGCTATCCTAGATGCATCTCCTGGTCATATAAACATCAGAGAGTTTTCTATAACAAACTTATTTAAAGCATTCACCGCACGTTCTTAAAGATCTATTTGAGCGAGTAAAGAGTAACAAATACTTGAGCAATTTTAAACATAAGGTTTTGTGACGTCATAATGCAACATCACTCAAAAAACTTTGTCTCTTTCACTTAGTGCGTGAATATAATTGAAAGCAAATACTAAACTGGCCTACAAACACTGCAATAAACAATTAATACTGATTGTAAATAGCATCAAAACCAATAAATAAAACACCTGTTCTTACTACCATTCTATGCCAGGCAAGAATCGGCCCAAACACACTTGAGAATTTCAGAAAATTTAATTATCAATGGCCTAAAATGTTCATTCGATTTGGAGTAGAAGCCACTAACGTCTGCCAAAAAATGGAACTACTATTTGCAAAACCATAAGAAAATAATTGCAGAAAATCACAAAGCAAAATTTTCAAGCCATCATCATCACCCATCCATTCTCTTCATTTTAAATCTTACTAACAAACCATATAACATTACATTATAACAACCAACAATCATTAATGCCCAAAGCTGGGTACAAAGCCGTCATCATATTGCCCACGGCCGTATTCGTGACTGTACGCCGCCGGTTCATGCCCAAATCCTAGACCTTCGTGTCCTTTGTATGCCTCTTTGACGTGGTATTCAGGTTCCTTGTGATAGGCTGGTTCTTTATAGGCAGGCTCCTCGTGCTTGGGAGTGCCGATCTTGTGCACGACGGCGTTGAAACCGTTTTTGTCATCGGCCTCGTATTCCACCACGCGCTTGGTGCCGTCTGTCTCGATTAGTGTGTAGGAACCTGGGAGAAAGAATCTGGTTTAGAAGATGTTGCTAATATAAACCATTTCACTAATTGACTAATTTGAGAGTGAAAAGTGGTTGATAGATATTTGGACTTGACAAATTCAGTGCGCCATTTCTTCGGAAAGATTTGGGTTGGATTTATTTTAGAAAAGTGAATTAATTGTTCATTTTTCTTCTTTAACTTCTGAGCGATCCGACGTATTATCAAGAATTTTGACATGGATGAATTTTTCTACTAAAGACTTACTAATTTTCCGAAAAAAAACCTGGATATACTGCCATTAAACTAGTAGGTAATATGTTCTTTAGATGTGTTGACGTGACTCACCCTTGACCTTGTCTCCGTCGCGCGTCTCCCAGTGCTCCTTGTCGTCGCCGGTGTGCGGGTCCTTTACCGAGTAGTCGAACGAGTACTTGGGGTGCGCCTGCGCAACAAACATAATATACATGTTTATTGTTTACTTGTTATTTCCACTACATGGCTTAAACTAAAATGTGTGTAACATGTAGGTACATATTATTTATTCAATAGTGTTCGCGGAATCGCGTTGATTCGGGGACCTATACCTACCACCATCATACCAAAAATCACTATGATTAGATAACATCTATCATCTTAGCTCTGTTTTGGTGTGAAAGAGAGTTAAAAAACTTATTTACATCTGCCGATTGTAACGCGAATTGATATAATTCTATCTCTTCGTATACCATAACTATTCTATAAACTAGTTAGCAATTTGAAACCCGTCACATATCTCACAGTAAATATCTGCATCCCCGTATAAAGCGCCCTCTATAAAGCTACGTATCAAAATCACATTGCCGGCTGGACGCGCGCGCGCGACGCGACCGAGCGTGCAGTATTTACGCACATGGCTTCACGCCGGTCACACACTATATCTACATTCTATGTGTTTATGTCTACATACTATACGTACTAGTGAGCTTTAAAACGGTTATTGGTAGGCTCTGCGAATAGAAGATCGCAATCGCAATCACAACCAGCAATTTCACCAGTTTCTTTAACTGCAGATGCAAATTTGGAAAATTGTTATGCCAAAGCATATGAAATGAGTAAACGAGTTGCTGTCCGTCAGTTGTCTGTCTCGCTATCTTTGCTGTTTTTATAAAATATTATTAGAAAAGTAACTAGTTTTTATTTGAATTTTATTGATAGGTATTATGGCCACCGTAGGCCAATATATTTATCCAGTACTATTTACTCCTATTTAATAGGAACAGTGATACGTAAGCCAATATATACATATTATGTATTTCTCCTGTACCATTTACTCGTATAGGTATACTTAAGTAAAAAAAGTGATGTAGAAACTATTTTCCCAGTGTGGTACTCACATGGTAGTCGACCTCGTACTCCCCGTGGTGGTGTTCCTCCACCCCGTGGTGGGGCTGGTGCTGGTGGTGCCCCCCAAAGCCCCCCTCGTACTCCTCGAAGCCCTCATACTGCGCCAGCGCACTCGCAGCCAGCAGCAGGGGGATGGCTCTCTGGAATCATAAATAGACATACTTTAAATATTTGTTATATTTACTTTTTTTTTACGTGGGATAGGTTTACGTTTGACTACAGCCTGCCTGATGTAGTATGAGGCTAGATGGCGTTGTTTGGAATAACCCATCGTATTATTTTTATTATAATTTTTATTCTTTTACTCGCTCTAAACAAAAGAAAAAATTGAAAATTGTTGAGCCAAAGCAGGTGAAAAGAATTAATCCGCTTTATACAACTATCTACTTACTCAGATAAGTTTTATCCAGCATAGTATGGTAGAAAACATACTAGCATGACACAGTTTGGGATTATTTGCGTATATACTGTAAAATTACTGTAAACAATTATTTTTTCTACAAAGGAGAGTCCGCATATAAACTTTGTGAATATCAAGAGTCGTAACTCTTAATTCAGTCTCCTTACAACTTGGTATAAACCGCTCCACCTCTGCAGCTGTACATAAACCCCCACTTATATGTTTAGTGTAATTTCCCCGGATGCGCGCGTAATGGCGTCACGTCCGCCCGAGATGGCTATCTGCGAGATATTATGACGAATGTGCCTCGAGGATAGGTACCGGGAAATTGGACAGCGGGGGTGTAAACTCTTTGAACAAAACTATAGGCGTAAAGAGAATGTTGCTATAAAACACTTCAATGCTTTAAACTTCTGAAGGGGTATGTTTAGTACATCATGTGACACTTTTCACTTTTGCATCCAGCACATGCTGAGTTGGGGCCGGGTTGTGACATGAAACTTTTAATTTACTCATATTTTGTTTATTATACATTTTTGGTTGTTTTTGTCTACTTTAAGTTTCATGTTTCCATAAATGGTTTTTATTCTTATTATTATCTAAAGAAAATTGGTTTCCCTATAGATTTATATGCGTTTTATAGTTACGTCTTTTTTGTTCAACGTAACGTTTTTTAAAGTATCAGATTGTCAGAAAATTAGGTTATGGTTTGAGCATGCATGCATACATATGTCATAATTACGAGTATCTTAGAATTGAATTCTCGTTATTATTCATTTTTGAAATAAATCTATTCCCGGTTATTTGTTACACGACGTTGCAAACAAACTATTACTACTCTTTAGTATAATTTCCGAGTTATTATTATGAGATGGCGAATGACTACCGTTGTTCAATTACAATTATATTCCACTGACATTAATCTATTACTCGTTACAAACTGTGCCACACGCGAATTCTTTAGAATATATGTGACATAACGTTATGTCAGTTTGTCTGTAATTTGGCACGTGAATGTCAACTTTCTTGAGTTTGCGCGAACTCATCGGATGTAATTGTTGTGTCAGCAAATATTGAGTGCGAACTGATAAAGCAGTACTTTCCATTTTGCAAACCTCGTTAAAATTGAACTAGCTAAAGGCGCAAGTCCAGTTTCTTTATAAAACTGTTGTTTACACATTTAGCCATTCATTTACGAGGTAATTTTGTAGCTAAATGCGTTTAACATTGGTTGTACCGGTGGGCTTTGGTTTGGTTGTACAGACAGATTCTAAATCATGTTTTCTAAACACAACATTGCAAAGTTTTCTCGATGTTGAGTTGATTATTATACATTTCCTGACACTAGTTCCATTTTGACAATGAAATTGTTTCTATTTTTTGTCCAATACACGAAATCACACATCACGTCACGCGAATGCTAATGTTCAATCGGTTCAATTGAGGTAGTAACGCGTTACTATCGGAACTGCTGTTACCATTTTTCACACATTTTTTTGCGATTAGTGTTTTTTCGATGTTTTTTTCAATAACTTCCTATTTATTGCACGCGATCGAGGATAGTAGGTGTCGCGGCTCGATCGCAGCGACCAAATTGTTGGCAAAAATGCATAAGCATGGCGGTACATTTCCGTCCGCGTACCAGATTCTTTGGCCGTACTTTTTTCCAAATGACACATAACCTCACTTATTTTATATAAATTCAGTCTTCACTTTCGCATCCAACGGCAATCAAGAAACCACGAAATTGTAACAAACTTCTATTCAATATAAATCATATTGCAAAGCCTACAAAAGTATTTCAATTCAACAAGACCACCAGCTGCAGGAACCTCCTCATCACGTCCAATGTAGAAATCAAAACAAGCTTCTACATAAATTTTTTTGGCGACTCAAGAGACGTGACATCGCAGGAGAAACCCGCCGCTGGCCGAAAACCAAACACACCTCAAGAAAACCATACGAACGCAAGATAAAACATATACCTATTCATCAAGATCATCAAGATTGCAGAGATCAAGACTGCATTTTTTATCGCGGCGTCTTGAAAACTACCCACGAAAATCCAAGATAAGTGCTCCATCCTCAATATTTCCCTTCCAAAAACCCAAATCATCCTACTATAACACTGCAAATTGCAAATTCCAGGCATCGCGGCAGCGAAATTCCCGTAAACTCACCGTGGCGTTTGGTACCTATCAGTGCGATCGCGGCTCGTCATCGGTCCAGCGCGGCTTGGTGTCGGTGCCATCGCAGCTCCCGGGACAATTCAGTGCTTCAAGCGGCGAGTGAGAAAGCTATCCAACAATGTGCAGCTAAGTCATATCACAAATCATACTTTAACAGTCTAATTTGCTTAGGTAGTCATTATCCATTCTGATACCTTCAATTTAAAATAATCATGACAGACAAAAAACTTTCATACAGAGAATTAACCACAAAACGTAGCTCCATCAAAGGCCAAATTACTAAATTTAAGAATTATCTATCATTAATTGACAAGACAGAAATCAGCACTCTCGAATTCGCTGAAATTAGTTTAAAAACAAACAAATTTGAATCCTTAGCAAATAGATATGACAGCATTCAATCTGAAATTGAGATTCTCAATGCGGACGACCTAGACACGGAAATAGATGAGAGGGATATCATAGAGCATGACATAATTAGTTGCATAGCTCATGCCAAAATAATATTAGAACGTGCAAACACTCAATTTGAGACAAAAAAGGAACCTAAAGCAGCATGTTCTCATACATGTAATCAAGCTAATGATACAATGTTCAAATTACCTCGAATTGAAATCTCAAAATTCAACGGTGATTATTTCTGTTGGGCTCAATTCCGAGATGCTTTCCTAGCACTTATAGATAGCAACGAGAGGATCAGTAATATCCACAAATTCCATTACCTTATATCATATCTAGAAGGAAAGGCAGCTCGAGTTATCTCAAACCTCGAAGTGTCATCGGCTAACTATACACATGCATGGAACTTACTTTGTGAACGGTATGACAATAAACGTGTGCTAATAAATCAACATTTGTCTGCAATATTTAACATACAACCAAGTCATGAAACGGAAAACTCTTTGCGATACATGATAGACCATGTACTAAAAAATCTAAGAGCATTAGCTTCGTTAGGACAACCAACCGATCATTGGGACATCATAATCATATATATTTTATCAGCAAAACTTGATGCAAAAACACTTACAAAGTGGGAAGAACTTAGAAACAGTTTCAACGAAATGCCTACCCTAGATCAATTCACAAAATTTTTAACTGATCGTGCAGATGTTTTAGAAGCTATCCATCGAAACAAAAATGAAACTTCACAGAAACCAATTCAACCTCGTACTACATTATGGTCAGGTTCCAATAACAAACAAAATTCTACACTAAAATCACACAACTTGGTCAAAGTGAGCTCAAACACTCCACAATCTTCTTGCAGTATATGCAAAGGTTCTCACCGCATTTATGAATGCAATATATTCAAAAACAAACCACTAAATGAAAAATTAGAGGAAATTAAAAACAAAATGTTGTGTAAAAACTGCTTAAGAAAGGGTCATTCTACTTTAGATTGTCTCTCAGGTCCTTGCAGATTATGCAATACAAAGGGTCACAACACATTAATCTGCTCAACACCAAATTCATCTAAATCGGTTGAAAAACTTGTAAACTTTTCCCAACATAATCACAGTGGTTCTAATTTATGCACAGCAGTCATAGAAGTTGAGAATCCTGCTACTAAAGTGAAAGTCAAAGCACGCGCTCTTTTAGACAATGGAAGCCAAGCTATAGTCATTTCTAAACATCTCACTCGAACCTTACAATTACAAACTGAATCTGCAGATCCTAACACCATTGCAGGGATAGGAAATATTTCTTGCAACAAACCTTTAAACACAACATCAATACAAATCAAATCATTGAACAGTTCATATCAAGCTCATGTGCCTTGTTATGTAATGGAACAAGTCACAGGTACTTTACCACAATTTCCCATAGACAGGAAGAGACTCAACATACCAAACAATATAACATTAGCTGATCCTAACTTCCACGAACCGGCTGAAATTGATATACTGTTAAGCTCAGAAATCTTTTGGGACATTTTACTCCCTGAGATTGTATCCTTAGGACCTAAAAAACCTAAACTGGTCAACACACTCTTGGGCTGGTTAGTAACCGATCCTCTTCATGCTAGCTCAGCTAAATACAAGCAACTCAATCATTTATCAAACAAAGCACAGAGTCAATCACAATACAACCATGAACTGTTAAACATACAGCCAACATTACAAACAGACAGACATATTGTCAACCATGTCATACGTCATTCAAGCAATCTAGAATACAGTCTAGAAGTCAACCTTACAAAGGCATCCAATCATAACATACACAATCAATCTGACATACAGTCACACCCTCATACAGTCAATCAATCATTTGATCTATCACCCAAGCGTTCCTTCAGCGAACCACTCAAGCGTTCCATCAGAGAACCACCCAAGCGTTCCATCAGCGAACCACCCAAGCGTTCCATCAGAGAACCACCCAAGCGTTCCATCAGCGAACCACCCAAGCGTTCCATCAGCGAACCACCCAAGCGTTCCATCAGCGAACCACCCAAGCGTTCCATCAGCGAACCACCCAAGCGTTCCATCAGCGAACCACCCAAGCGTTCCATCAGAGAACCACCCAAGCGTTCCATCAGTGAACCACCCAAGCGTTCCATCAGGCATGCAACTAATGCATTAATCAAACATTCACCCAGCCAATCCACAAATCACCCATGCATTGATTCATCAGTCAAATCATGCATGAAATCATCTTATCAATCATTCCCAACAAACACATGCATTGATTCCTCAGTCAATGTATGTATACAATCACACAAACACTCACCCGTTCAACCCCATAGCGTTGAATCATATTCTCATTCACCCATGCAAACACAAACAAAATTCATACCCCAACAAGAACTTGCAATTGATAAACTTCTTACAAAATTTTGGGAATTAGAAGAATTACCATCCAAATCTATTAGAAACAATGAAGATATACAGTGTGAAGAACATTTCATTGCAAATACCATCATCTTAGATACAGGAAGATTTTGTATTAAACTTCCACTAAAACAAAGTCCGAACCAATTAGGTGATTCATACAAAGTAGCTAAAAAACGATTACTTAGCTTAGAAAAGCGATTCAGAAACAATCCTGATTTAAAGTTACAATATGTTCAATTCATCCAAGAGTATGCAGAACTAGATCATTTATCTATTTCTCCAGATCCACATCCAATCCCCGGATACTTCTTAGGTCATCATGCTGTTCTCCGTGAAGGCAGTGAATCAACTAAAATAAGAGTAGTATTCGATGGGTCAGCACCAACCTCCACTGGTGTATCTCTCAATGATATACTAATGGTAGGACCAAACGTACAAAATTCTCTTTTTTCAATCTTGATAAGATGCAGGCAGTATAAATTCATTCTTTGTGCTGACATTGAAAAGGCCTACAGGCAAACTGTTGTTCATGAAGACGATAGGAATTTACAGCTAATCTTATGGAGAGAAGACGAATCCCTTCCAATCCAAACCTTGCGCTTGAATGTTCTCACTTATGGCACAGCAAGTGCAGCTTATTTAAGCACTAGGTGTATATGGCAGGTAGGAGAAAATTGCAAAGATACTCAAATTAAAACAATTATACAAAATGATTTTTATGTCGATGATTTAATCACAGGAGCAAATACTGAGGTTGAACTACAGCATATACAACGTTCTGTAGCCGAAGCATTGCTATCAGCAGGCTTTCCTTTGCGAAAGTACAAAAGCAACTCACTAAATGTAGTAGACAATATTGAAAACAATCAAAATAAACTAATTCTTAGTGAATCATCCAGTACCCTCGGTCTGGGATGGAATCCAGCCGAAGACAGCTTACACTTTCCATTTAATGAAATCATAATTCAAGACAATATCACTAAACGGACAATATTGTCAAACTCTTTCAGAATATATGACCCATTGGGACTGCTCAGCCCAAGCGTGATAATACCAAAAATTATTATACAAAAACTATGGATTCTAAAGCTTCAATGGGATGACCCAGTTCCTGATGATATCAAGGAATCATGGAACGAATTTGTAACCAACACTCACCATCTTGCACATTTAAAAATTCCAAGAACAGTACTGTGTGACAGCCCAACCACCATAGAAATACATTCCTTTTGTGACGCAGCACAAGGTGCGTACGGTGCTTGTGTATACTTAAGGTCTATAAACAACTGCAACAACGTCACAGTCAACCTATTGTGTGCAAAATCAAAAGTATCTCCAACAAAGGCTACAACCATACCCAGATTGGAATTACTTGGTTGCCTTTTATCAGCTCGACTAACAAAAAGTGTTGTAGACTCCCTCAGATACAAACCATGTCGAATTACATATTGGTGTGATTCTAGCATAGCTCTCGCCTGGATACACACTCCATCTAGAAACTTAAAACCATTTGTTGCTAATTGTGTAGCTGAAATCCATGAAATTACAGATCCTTCATCGTGGCGTTATACACCCACTCATCAAAACCCAGCAGATCTCATCTCTAGAGGCCTGAGTCCCAAACAACTTTCAGAATCTACACTCTGGTGGCATGGACCTCCTTTCCTTGTCAATAATGAAAGTGAGTGGCCAACTCTTTCTATAAAGAAAATAGACTTACCAGAGCTTAAACCTATAAAATCATTAGCAACAACAGTTGCAACAGAACCTATAATCAAATTTGAAGATTATTCAAGCTTTATCAAATTACAAAGATCATTTGCTTACATAAAACGATTTATTCACAATTTAAGAAATCCTACTAATAAGCAAACAGGTTTCTTAACCGCCACTGAACTACAAAACTCATTCAAACATCTCTGTTTCATTGCACAACAAGAATCATTTCCAATCGAACATAAAATGTTGAAACAACACTTGCCATTAAAACACAAATCAAAACTTTTATCATTCTCACCTTTTTTAGATGAAAACAACTTAATTAGAGTTGGTGGCAGAATAAATTCATCTGAATGTTCGTATGATAGAAAACACCCCATACTCCTCGATTCATCACATAACTTTACCAAAATTTACTTTGCTCATGAACACTTACAACAAATGCATGCTGGTCCCCAACTACTTCTATCTACAGTAAGAGATATTATCTGGCCTATAAACGGACGCCGATTAGCTCGTAATACAACTCACAACTGTGTGAAATGCAGACGCTTTCAAGGCAAAACCCTCAACCCCATGATGGGAAATCTCCCAGCGTGTCGCATCACGCCCGATTTTCCTTTCAAAACTACTGCGTTAGATTTTGCTGGTCCATTTCTAATCTTGAATCGCAAAGGACGCGGTGCTAAACTTATAAAATGCTATTTATGCCTATTTATTTGTACACGTTATAAAATAATTCATCTCGAGGCAGTTTCAAGCTTAGCTACAGCAGAGTTCCTGATGACGCTTCGAAGATTCATCTCACGTCGCGGGAAACCATCAGAAATAATATCCGACAATGGCAAAAACTTTGTAGCAGCATCCAATGAGTTAGGTAAATTCTTAAAAGCTGAACAACAATCTATTTCTGACTATGCTGCACAAGAAGGTATAACTTTCTCATTCATCCCCGCATACAGCCCACATTTTGGTGGCTTGCATGAAGCCGGTATTAAATCTGCTAAATATCACATAACTCGAGTCATTGGCAACTGTCACTTAACTTTCGAAGAAATTTCAACATTATTTACTCAAGTAGAAGCAATTCTGAACAGTCGCCCTTTGTACCCCATGTCTTCCAACCCTTCCGATCTCCAACCCCTTACCCCTGGACACTTTCTTATTGGAAGACCGCTAACCTCATTTCCATCGCCAGCTCTTCAAGATACCAATCCTGACAGACTGCAGCGCTACCAGAGACTTGAACAGATCCGTCAACACTTTTGGCTACGCTGGCAAAGGGAATATATTTCAGAATTACAACAACGACAAAAATGGACAACATCCTGTTCCAGTCTCTCCATCGACGACTTGGTCCTGATCCAGGAAGACAACGTGCCTCCTCTCTGTTGGAGACTTGGACGAGTTAAGAAGCTCTACCCAGGTCCCGACGGCATCTCCCGAGTGGCTGACATCACAACTTCCAGAGGCAGCATAAGAAGATCTCTCGTGCGACTGTGCCCTCTGCCGAAACCTCAAGAATGACAACATTGAAAGCTCCAGGATCTTTCAACGGGGCGGAATATGTCGCGGCTCGATCGCAGCGACCAAATTGTTGGCAAAAATGCATAAGCATGGCGGTACATTTCCGTCCGCGTACCAGATTCTTTGGCCGTACTTTTTTCCAAATGACACATAACCTCACTTATTTTATATAAATTCAGTCTTCACTTTCGCATCCAACGGCAATCAAGAAACCACGAAATTGTAACAAACTTCTATTCAATATAAATCATATTGCAAAGCCTACAAAAGTATTTCAATTCAACAAGACCACCAGCTGCAGGAACCTCCTCATCACGTCCAATGTAGAAATCAAAACAAGCTTCTACAATGCCATAATGGGACTTTTACATTTGATGTGTTCTGTCGCGCGTACGGTTACGTTGGCGGTTGGAGTTAGAATGATACTGACCGAACAAAACGGGGGAAAATTACCTACATGTATCTTGAGATTTTATATAATAATTCTGTAATTCTTAGACTATAATGATTTCAATTATTGTCTAGATACATTACGATTATAATATGTGACTGTGAAATCGACACTAATGTTTAATTTAACAATCAATTAGTCGTGTTTGATTGATTAATAAATTTTCTAAGAATAATATATAAGCAACCACACATTTATTTGTCTGTAATTTTTTTTTATTCAATTTTCAAAATTCCTCTGTCATTTGTTTTGCATATGTGTTTGTCTGCACAATCTTTTTGGTTTTATAGGCAAAAGCATGATTTTGTATTAGCCGTATTTTGCTTCACACACATAGGTAAGCATTCAGTTTATTTCTCGTGTCAATCCTGTTACGGCAAGCTCGGTAATTGATTATAATGGTGATTATGCTTTATTATGTCGGTTATGTAGTATGCCGTGTACTCTCATGGTTTACTTTAAATCGACGACGAAAAAAATTGTTATGAAATTGTTTTATGATCCAATTAATTGACGGCAAGTTTAATTAATATGAAAGAAAATTTTCGTAGATTGGAAAGAAAAATTAAACAGAAAATTTGACGGTAAATATGATAATAGAAATTTGTTTCCTATTAAAGTAAGATAAGTAATGTTTTAACAAGATTTAGTGAACGGAAGATTAGAGTAAGTAGACCCAGCATCTATCCATATGATATTTTAAGTATGATGATTAAGTTTAATGGTTCGGAATTACTTAGCGTGCCACTGTATTATCCGCATAAGATTTCATGATAATTCGTGTTAACAAACGTAGATATGATCTTGAAAGTAAATAGTCGTAAGTGCGGCGGTGCGTCTCCGTGCGCGTGCGACGCGACAAGCGTGCGCAGGAAATACACGCGGATGTATGATACAAGTGCAAGTGACTATGTAGCTTGTAACTGGACCGTTCGAATGGTGGAACACGAATTTTAGTTAATATAAAAATATATTTATATATTTTTGTTTAGGCCGAAAAAAAAACATTAAAACTTTCCGTTTTAGGCAAAGATCACAAAAGTTAAATTATGTCAATTTTTGGCTTTAAACAAAACTATTATCGAAAAATCTCCAAAAAAGAATTTAGTTTAAGTTTTATACGACAAGCTTTATGTCATTTATGTATAATTTTATGGAATTCTATGTTACGTACATGTATAGAATTCAATATGTAAACGATCGCACTTGCAGATGTTCATGCAATTAAAGATGTTCACCAAATTTTAAACACTTCTCAATCTCAACTCGGTTTAATAATCACTTATGCCCTTTTGCTTCAAAAAAGACAAAAAATGCCAACCATTTCTCCCCTAAAGTTAGTACTCACTAGTAAGTAATCCATGTCAGTGTGTGATGTGGGCGCGCACTGCACGAGGTGTACGTGCACGGGACCTGCGCACGCGCACTTATACCGCGCGGTGGCTGCCAGCCAGGGGTGGTGGTGCTGGCTGGTTCACCAGTGCGAGAGGGGCTTAGCTTTTTAACAGACTTCTTAAAAAAGGCAGCAACGCTTGAGAAGACTTCGGTTTAATTTTTCAATTGACTACTTTTGAAAATAATTTTCTATCGCGATATTAGAATATTGTGAAGTCTATTGTATTTTATATAAATATCCTCTATGCAGCGATCATACGATTACAAATAAATCGAATATAAGTTGATATGTTTGTTCTTCCCTCACACCGCACTGGCGACATGAGTTGCCGTATTTTGTGGCATGGAGACTATTAAGGTGGGTCGCAAAAGTGACTAGCTACTTAACTTCGATAACATTCCGATACTCTGAAGTCATCCGCAAATTTTGTTAAAAATAATATGTGCTCTACATCAATCTAAATACCTACACTTATTCATGCTGTTCTCAAAAAAGCTTTCTTTTATAGGATTGCTAGCTATGTTACCGTATATCTTTAACAACCGCACCGCCTTTAGCCGGCAGGCCGGCGCGCGGCGCTCGTCCGTTTTGTAAGCAAATTGTATCGTTATCTAGCAGATATAATTAACTCATGGACGCAGATAACATAATCATACACACTTACTTATATTACTTGCGCCTCTGGGGCAGAAACGTTTTGACTGTTTGTTTTGTTACATTATATAGGAATTTCACTTAGTACTTATAAGAGTACGTTTATTTATGTCCAATAGTCTTAGTCACAAGCACGAACGGTTGTCAAAGTTTTAGCTTTTGAGTCTTCTTGCATATATGAATGTTTCACTGCTGGTACCTAAAATAAGAGCGGTAACTGATTACTGAAATTTGACACGTTTGTATAATTTGAATATCATTTCGAAACAAAGCTTTGAAATGCTAAAATTGAGCTTTTGATATGTGTATATTTTCTTGAAGATCTTTAGTTGCCCTGCAGTCAAACCGAACTTGACCCCAAAAGCTGTTTCAATATCGAACAGACATAATATTTAAATACAAGTAAAGCCATAAAATATTACAAGTTTACTTCATCAAACCATAAGCCGGTGCATTGTTAAAATTGCTTTATTATTGGTGATACATTCTAACGTTCTTTGTAAGTTAGTTTTTGCAACGCAAAGATCAAGCAGAATGTTGTGGTAATCTGATGGATTTTCAAGCTGTTTCACAAACAGCATTCGCCAACTTTAAAACGATCGTACGCATATAAACTTTTTGCAGGAAATTAAAGAATAAAGGAATTCATTAAGATGTATGAAATTAATTGCCAGACAGTAAAAATTACGAGTAAGTTATACGTAAAAGAAACTTGCATGGTTTGTTGAACGTCCTGATTGATGTGATTTTTATTTGTGATAAAAATTAGAATGTTTGTGTGTCTATTACTTTTTAATTATTCTGCATATAATATTTTATACTTATTACAAACTTAGTCAATAATTCACGAAAAGTCATCAACTGATAACCATCAATTTGGCGACGGACGCTATTTTTATGTCTGTTTAAGCTGCCTTATTGCTGAATCGAAATCGACTACTCAAACTCAAACTCAAAATAAACTACTATTACAAATATGTAGGCACATAATGTAGAGGAACATAAATATGGTTCATATACTTGCAAATGACAATATCAAGTTGTAATTACAATGGATCACAATTCGGAAGCACTGACGCGCCATAATACAGGCGTATAGGAGACGTGCGTGTGCCGCTTCTATTTACATACTTAGTATTACTTAGCAATTACCTACTGGGGTTTTTATACAACACATTCAATAGTAAACTAGAGATTTGATGCAGTTTTGCCTGGAAACTTTAAATAATAATATAAATTCTGGTATAATTTGTCAAATGTGGAATAAAATGTTAAACTTTATGATAGACATCGTCTAGTTTGTTTTTAATAAGCTCGAGTGTACACAAGTTTCGCAATAAATATAAAGCCTATCTTAATCTGTCGTGTGTTATCTGTTTTGATGACCTTTCAAAAACGCTACCAAGTGTTTGCCACTTATTATATAGTAATTAAACTCGCACGTCTTCAAAGGCCCAAGTGAAAATGATGGACTTAAAACTTGAAGATATCATTATCATTTTTGAAAATGAGTACACGTGGAATGTTTTTTTTTTAATCTAGACTCTAGATGGCATGGCACGAATGAAATCTACATAAGTACCTATGTAGTTTAATTTTTCACAAACCTACCTTGTGTATGTAAATAAGTTTATAATTGATGTTCATTAGGAAATTACAAACAAACATAAGCAGAGAATGTTATGAAATTAGAATAAACTAATTAAGTAGATAATACAGTGTTACCGTGGCTTACACTGTTGTATTCAAATAGGAATAGGTGTTACCGTTTATTTATTAGTTTCCTTTATCTGAGGGAAGTGTAAGTTATTAGTATAAATCTATAAAAGATTGAATAAATAAAAGAACTGAAAGTTGTGATTTCGAGACATTTTTACGTACTTTTATTCTGGTACCTTTAGACGAGTACATACCTAGGTACCGTATTTTGTACCGTAGTCTTGAAATCTTTATATGCTTTAAATGTTTACATGCGTTTTGACTTGGCAGAGTCTTACAATTTAGCCTGCAGCGATTCCGTAATTAAAAGCGTGTATAACTAATAACTACACTTGGTCGTAAACACTAATTTCCACATGTTCAGGAAACAAATTATTCATGACTCGTCCGAAAGCTTGATGCCTCGATATTATGGAGGAACATCGGCTAGCTGGTTTAACAAGTTACTATTTATACAATGTGATGCATTTGCCATTCCAGACATTCCTATTCCAATAAAGTCATAACCTTCGACCACACCGTCGCTTGTGCAAGCATACCTACAGATGAGCTGGCAAATACTGGCAATCAAATACCAGGCTTAAGTTAACTACAGAAAAAAATATACAAATAATTAATCTTAAGAAATCTACTAATAAGACTGCCCGCATTAACAGCTTAACTTTACAACTAACAATCAACATTTCCTACACACGATAGTTTATCTCGTCGCTCGCCAATAACTCGGTGATTGATAATAATGATAAATCATAACTGCATAATATGCAGATCGCTTGTAATAGATTACATAACAGCGTAGCTCCGCTGCATATAATGTAATTGTATTGAGTTGCTCCATTTGGATTTAACTAGCTTAGTGCATAGGAGAGATGGATGCAGTGGGAATACTTTAAAAAAGATTTTTTGCCATGCACTTTTAAATGTGAAGAGTGTCATTTAACTTCCTACAAAATATGGCGAGGGACACGACACTAATCGTCGTGTCGGAATTATGTGCTGACATAACATTTGTATTTTAGACGAATTTACTTTATGTGCATGTATTCTATATTGCTTTTGAAGTGTTATTTCTTTAAAGCACCCGTCCCCTTATGGAAGAGGCGTATTTTAGTGAGCGTACTGACGCATACTTACATATACTCGTACGTAGAATAGAAAAACCAACGAATGGGATTGACATCACGATGCGCTCCGCGAGGGGAATTGTTACGCCACTCTCATACATTGGTATTTCCATTTCATAAGTATATGTCAGTAAGCTCACTAAAATATGCCTCTTGTCTAAGGAGGCTATTCTCACTGTTTGTACTGTGGCTACATTCCACAGCGTTGTGGCGAATTATCGAATTATCCTTACGTACGCTCGCCGTGAAGATCTGACGATTTCCCACTTGCTTTATATAGAACTAACTGATTTTATTTGAGTATATCCTGAGTTTTGTAACACTTTAAAAAATATACTAATTGTCAGCACACCGTTAAGTTATAATTTGCCATTTCATTGTACATAACATTATCTCATTATACATACAATTCTGAGCTGATCTCCAACATCTATTGACACAGACAACATCATGTTCATGTGCTTAGCTAGCTTTGAGACGTTAATATACATATACTATAGTATATGTATATAAACGTCTCATATATTCATGTTTTACAAGAGCGTTCACAAAGTTTATGACTTAACCACAGATTACAGCGATGAGTTTTTCAGAACTGATTTCGTTCAACATCAACCTATACTTCTTGTTCGTTTGATATAATTTATAAGCGTTAATGGATCATTGCGTATTTTGCCGCCATTAGTTGGAGACAATGGCAGATGAACAGTGTGAGTTACGTAACGATCAATCAGACGGTTTATGATGGAAAGTAGGTGTTAGATCTCACGCGCTGTGCCGTTTGTTCTCGGGACTAAGAATAGAATCGCACTCGATATTTCACTAAAAAGTATGTTCGTATGAGAGTAGCCAAGAGAGTGTCAGAGTTTTTAAACTGCTCTATTGGCCTCTTAACATACTCAAATTTTATCCAATTCTAACAATATCACACTCACATTAATATCTCATAACATTACTTTTAAAGAAGTTTTAACCGTTCTATAACCGACCCTTCGATCGGTATATTTATGGCACCTTCATAAAACAATAATCAAATCTCGCTCGTGAGTATCGGCCTTACGTCTCAAGTAGGTATATTGAAGCCAGGTGTAAACACACCTTTATTCTATTACATGTAAGGTGCGCAAAAAATATCTATACTTAATAACACTTTGTAGCTGATGTCATAGACGTAGGCTTACTTATGTATGTAGGTACGTTTGTAACTTTGTAACTGATGTCATAAACGTAGGCTTACTTATGTATGTAGGTACGTTTGTAACTTTGTAACTGATGTCATAGACGTAGGCTTACTTACGAGTAATATGTATGTAGGTATGTTTGTAACTTTGTAACTGATGTCATAGACGTAGGCTTACTTACGAGTAATATGTATGTAGGTACGTTTGTAACTTTGTAACTGATGTCATAGACGTAGGCTTACTTACGAGTAATATGTATGTAGGTACGTTTGTAACTTTGTAACTGATGTCATAGACGTAGGGTTACTTACGAGTAATATGTATGTAGGTACGTTTGTAACTTTGTAACTGATGTCATAGACGTAGGGTTACTTACGAGTAATATGTATGTAGGTACGTTTGTAACTTTGTAACTGATGTCATAGACGTAGGCTTACTTACTTACGAGTAATATGTATGTAGGTACGTTTGTAACTTTGTAACTGATGTCATAGACGTAGGCTTACTTATGTATGTAGGTACGTTTGCTATTGTGCCTCCTAGAGATTGTCAATGAAATAATCCCAGGTGAATGAGACACCATGATAAACAGTAAATTTTGATTTCGAACCGGGCCAATTAATAAACTGATTAAAGGTTAGTTTTGTGGATTTCATTCCTTTTCATTATTTTCAAAGGCGTTTTATGACCTCTTTTGTGCAAGGATTGTTTATGTCTCCCATTTGTCTCGTATGTTTGCTTAATTTTTCTACATTTTATAAACATTGATAAAGCTGGAGGTGTGAGCTAGTTGGCCTACAAATAATCTCATTGTATTAGAAGGTATTACGCGTAGATGCGTCGCAAGTTTCTCGCGTGACGCTGCGGTTTCGAGCGCAGGCGCACTGAACACGATGATTTCTAATGAACGTGTTGCCAACTTACGAGATCACCTACTTTAGCTATTCAAAGAAATTCCGCCAGTTTGTTACTTAATCTGATGACTAATTCATTAGCAGTTGATTGTTTAGATGAAGAATTTCATAGCAAGCAAGATCTGGCAATTAATCATAACTTGTGTGTATCTCTATTTCTACGGTTTGAAAGAAATAAAGTGAGGTTTTTAAACAAATGGCGATTTCTAACGCTTAAAATTATTGAGAATCCTGGAATATCGCCATGATTTCGGCACTTGGATTGAAAACATTCGTGTAATGATTTTAACCAATTTAGGTATATCGATCGGTAGCCAACCACATCAACCGTGGATCTTGGCAAATACCCTTCCCTGCCTTACTCCCTGTTCCCCACGCACTATAATCCAGCGATCTTCAAAGCGATAATTATTCGGTTCTTATCGGGTAAGCACGCTCCATCTTAGGCCATAGCTTTTGCTTACCATCAGGCAAACTATGGCCAAGTGCAAACCCATTCTAGTAAAAAAAGAGAACATACTTAAATACCACATACATTCATAGTTCAGTCAATTTGTAGAACTACATAATAAATAACAGCAGCCTTCAATGCTCCAGCTCGGCGAACGCGAAGAAGTGGGAGGTGGAGCTGGCGACGCTGAAGTCCAACAACCTGCGGCTGACGGCGGCGCTGCAGGAGTCCACCGCCAACGTGGACGAGTGGAAGCGGCAGCTGCACCAGTACCGGGAGGAGGTGGCGCGCGCCAGGCATCTGCAGGGGAAAGGTACGTCACCTGCTCGGGGGGGACTACCACCTGGCTGACCTGGCCAGCGGGGTGACTACCTGGCCACACGGACCAACAACCTGGCTACGCGGGCCAATAATTATCAACGCAACACATATAGTCTTACCTTCTTCTTCTTCTATATTAAGAAATCAAACGAGTAGGTGCATTTTATAAAATGGTCAACACAGCATATATGGACACTAGTAATATGGCCATGTGTGCTGACCTTGGAGTGTTATGAATGATTCAAATATGTCCTGTAATCCTGTTCATGTAAGTCAGGACTTTAATTAATGTTGACTGTGTCCCATGTCCAGGCGGCGAGGCCAACGAGGTGGAGCAGCTGCGGCAGCGCGTGGCGCAGCTGGAGGCCGAGCTGGCGCAGAAGAACGAGGAGCTCGCGCAGATCACCAAGTCCAGGAAGAGCGAGCAGGTACCGTACTCGTACTCTTTGTTAGAACTGGCCGACAATAATCAGGACAGGCAGGATACAAATTAATTTCAAATGTAGTGTTTGAATGAAACTAACACTTGTAATACATTGATGGTGTGTGTGCAGGACGCGGAGGCGAAGCTGGCGCAGTCGCAGCTGGAGCTGGCGCTGGCGGCGCAGGACGGCCAGCGCCAGGTGCTGCAGGCGCTCAACGACCAGCTCGCGCGCCAGCTCGACGAACTGGTACAGCACTATACACCTTGTTTGCTAACACATACAGGACACATTTGTTCCGACCGGTTCAGAGGCAACAGTTGCAGCTAAGAGGACACCTTGTGATTATAACAAAATTGGCACAACAAATTCTGCTGCGTCTTTCACAAATTCTGAAATTGTTGACTCGTTTTGAAACACCAATCGAACACGTCTGTATTGACACATATTAACCGATTGCTGTTGATACACCAATACATGTATGCAATGTGCGTTTGGTTGCAGAGCACGATCCACCGCGAGATAAACACGGCGCTGCAGACATGAGACGCGGCGTGCCCGCCGCCGCCCGCCGTGTACGCGTGCGGGGCCGGCCAGTACGCGGGCCAGTACGGGGGGCAGCACGCGGGGCAGCAGGCGGGGCAGCAGGTGGCTCAGCAGGTGGCCCAGCAGGCGGCGCAGCAGGCGGCCCAGCAGGCGGCCCAGTACGCAGCTCAGCACGCAGCTCGCCGCCTGCCGCTGCTGCTGCGCGCGCCTCCCCCCGCGCCCCCCGCCGCAGACGAGCCCGCCTACGTCACAGTGAAAGCCAAGAAATGAAGAGTGCTATCGGTATTTCGCAAGGTGCACGAGTTTTTTTAAACTTCGAACTTTTATTGGCCGGATTTGAATTGGGAATGTTGAATTCTAATTTTTTTTCTCTATTTCAAATGTGATTCGATCTTTGTTTTGATTCGATTTTTACCAGTATTATTATTATCATTTGAATTTAAAATATGTATTGAAATCGATCGATTTGAAACTTGTTGAAATTTTAAAACTTAACGATTTGAAATCTTTAAGGGTGATTAAAAATTCATAATCGTAACATTTTAATGAAAATTAATTAATCGATTAGAGACGAGTGGAAAGTTTGTATTCATATTTTTCGCGTATCTTTTTAATGTTGTTTTTGTGAGATATGTATCATAGTGCGTTTGAATAAATTCCCACCCTTTTATAGTTAAGTATAATGTTGATACATTTTATTATTGACTTGTATCTGTGGCTGAAGGATTTCACTGCCGCGTGATCCTGCAACTAGAGTCTAACTATTGTTACACCTGATTGCAATACGCTGTCAGGGCCGAGCGGCAACCTGCAATAACAATATAGTGAGTGAAGCCACAGATGACATGAATGTTCAGATAATTTCTAGTTTCCTCGTACAGTGTCGGTGTATATACGTTCCAAGTCGAGCCAGACTCGAACTAATGCCAAAAATGATAATTTAACGAAACAAATAATATATTTAACGTAGCGTTTTACTGTTTAGTGTCTTTAAGAAACTGGTTGCACGGTGAAGTACCGAATTTTAATACTTAAGAATGAACTATTGACAAAATAATAAAATACCTTCGTTTTATAGTAGGCCTGTCTATAATATTACCCGCGGGCTGTGCCATTCTATTAGTGTATCCTATATCTGTATATTAAACTATTTCCTAAAATATTAATATCTTTAAACGAGGTAATATAAAATTGATGTAAAAATGTCCTCATCGCGTACACTTTGAAGTAAAAAAGAACGCGATTGGATTTAAAAAATAATTATAAAACATGCTTCGATTAAATATTTTGAACCGACGTTACATTAATAGTTATTAATAATGAATATTGCGTAGTTTGTAAGCGCATTGAAAATGATGTTGTGAATATATTTTACCTAATCTTGTTTGTGTAGTGACTGGTTCTGTTTCTCTTAGACTATACAGACCGATGTTGTTTGATTACCATCATATTGCAAATCGTATAAAATTATAAACATAACGGTCTCTCATATTATGTATTATAGAGAAAACTGAAATCGGTATAAAAGCAGTCTTCTATTTTCTAACGATTTGTATGTTATGCCATATTTTCTTCGCGATTTGCGTCGCATTTTTTTATTAAAAATATTTAGATATTTTACTTGTATGCATTTTTCTGACTCGAATATTTGTAATGTTTTCGTCTATTTTAGCTAGATCCCCTTCAATATAAATCCTTTGATAAATAATAATCAATTATCTATATTATCTATAGAGTTAATTTTCTCTCCTACTGTGTAGGTATAAAGTGTATGAGACGATATGAAGTAGTGAAATTGAACCTTTGAAATAATTCCGTTTCATTCAAATTTAAAAAGGAAAAGTATAAATATGAGCTAACTTTGATCAATTAATTGCGTGGTTGATATGTAACTAGATGATTTTGAGTTTGTATTTAATTTTTGTAAAGCCCTGTATTTCATAGATCCCTTAGCAAATTAGTGATTAACATGTGACAGAGTATACTTAAACTTTTTTCTCTCTATTTTTTTATTATGTTGTCTTATGAATGTAACAGACACTGAGTATTTGGTTGAATGAGCTATCAATGTCGTAGAATTTATTATACGAGTACATACTTAATGCTAAAAAAGTTATATTATGTTGGCTATAAATTTGAGACCTTCCTCTTAACATGTGTGTTTAATATATTTTTTTATGTAAAAGACATGTAATAGTGCATTTATTATAAACATTTACTTTTCAGCCTAACTATACTCTGTCCATCGAAAAATCGTAACAAAAAATTTGAAAACAAAATGATATCATGGAAAAAGGCTGAGGACACAATTTTTAAGATATACAATGTCTTCTAAACAGGGTAATTTGATTTACTGTTGTGTACTTTCGTATAGACATTGTTGAACGATTTATACTCTTGCCTTTAAAATAATCCTGTACCTCGAAGCTATTCTTGCACTATCGCGGTATTTTATTCTAGATTATAATGACGTCACAGCTACTCTACAACATTGCTGTTCAATGTGACACTACTGTGACATTTAGACTAACATTGATTTCGGATGTCCGCCATTTTGATATAGTACAAAGATGATACAAGATGGCGGCCGAGAGATAATATGAGTCGTATCAGTCCACCAGATAATTAAAACATATATTCGGTAAAAGACACGCGGTATTAGTTGGCGATTGAACAAGAATAGTCTTCTCCTGTAGAATACGATTTGTTGATTGAATTTGATCTAAAGATTACACCTAAACGTGAATTGAACCGCGAGATGGCGCATTGATATCTACGTAGCTTGTTTATGAACAATTATTATATTAAATAGTGTACATTGTAAGCATATAATTTTCATAATCATTGACTTCTGAACGCAAGAAAAAATCAACAAATAGATATTAATGATCTTTTTGATGACAGAAAGGTCCTATATTTAGTGTCGAGAAGGATCTTGCGAACATGCCACGAACCATATAGTATCATAGTTAAATGGAAGTTAATAAATGAATATAATTATAGTGATAGAGAAATCAATGTTTCATAGAATACACAATATTTATTTGAATGTGTACTTTCATCACAATGGTGTTGATTTTATCGAGTCGTTTCTAAAATTTAATTGATTCGAACATTGTCACGACTCAATTCTACTAACATTTATTGTAAACAAACGCCATCTTGTGCGTATGAATTGAGTCACGTGACAAGATGGCGGCGGACAAGATTAATATTAGTTCGTCAGATGTCGAACTCAGTTTAAATTTAGAACACGATCGATATAATCATTGCAATATAGGTAAAGGTCAGAAAGAGACCGAATGATCTGTTAAAGAAGTGTATAGATTAGTGTAAGTGTTATTTCACCGATTGTAAACAGATGTTGAGTGTATACAACGTTACAGTGCCACTTTACTCACAAGGAGCTGTTTAGGGAGAGCTCCCGGATTGAGGAATCACATACATCAATTTAACCATGACATGTAGTATCATAGTCTAATAACTATATTTGAATTGTAAAGGGTATCAAGATTTCGACAAAATGGTGGCATTGTAAAATGTAGAATAAAAAAGAAATAGTGTACGATAAGCATAGAAGTTACAATAGATAAATTAATTCTACATAAATACGACAAAAGTTCATAGTATCTGGCTGGGAGATACAATTGACGTAATTTATTAATTTCAATTGATTCTTCTTTGAAATTGGATTAAATATGGCGGTTATTACAGTTATTTGATGAAGTCCGCCATTTTGATTTATGCAATTGTTTTAATATCCTTAAAAATGTATGAAATTAGTTGAATTTAGCAACTTCACCCCATGTTTGTTGACGTGCAAACATCCTACGACCAGTGAGTGATACATCACTACTTTACCCACCGATATTTCTTTAATTGGAGTGCCAATACTATACCACTTATTTTGCCAACTGTGTTTTTTTTTTTTAATTTAGTTTTATAATCGTTCAATATACGAAGATGCTTGATAAACTTAGCATACACAGACAATTCCAAAAGCTTTGTATTCACATTAAGTACTTTGTTCTTTTTTGCATTATATTACACGAAAGTTTATATTTAATGACATCAACTTGGCGAAAGAATCACAAGCGTCTTCACAGATTGAAACATCAGTATAATTGTTGCTAAATATGTATAAAAAAATAATTATTAAATTGAAATTGTTGTTGTATTGTAATCGCATTATAGTTTGTAATTTATTCGATATTTATTGTATTATTATTAAATTATTATTGTATAGTCTGCAGCGCGTTTGTAGACTTTACTTTTTATGAGTAAAATATTTTAAATAAATTTATTTAATATCTTTGTCTATCAACCTTACTATGCCGGTATTTTACGTTAAATCTTTTAATGGCGGCTTTAGAACATTTGTTATATGTTATTAAAATGAAATGCAAAAGTTTTTGCGATTATTGTGCTAAAATTGCCTTTAATTTTTTTAAGTTACCAGTAAAAGTATACTTCACGGCAGCTGAACTAGATGTATTAATTTGTCTTTCTTGGATTGTCCAATCACCTGTGTTCATTTTGGCAGCTCATCTATGATTGGGTAAAACAAAGCAATATAATATACATACAAGCGCGGCGCGGACTATGTTTGTATGTGTACGTATCTTCCATTAGACGTAGTCGCTGAGAGCTACAGAATGCGAGTTATGAATATACCATTACAATATATTACTGTTTTATTTATATACTCATACAATGCATAGGTAACATATAATCGAGATATGGCATTTCATATACTAATAATCATGTTAATTTTAAAAAAAGAAATAAATTTTACCAATGTACAATCGTACTACATAATGTAGGCCTAGTGGTATCTGCGGCCCAAGCCGTGCCATATTTCGTCCTTTGTACTTATTTATGATATTTTAATTTGCATAAATAGTTTTTTTTTATGGGTAGGTATCATTTTATCACCCACGCTGCTGGGCTTAGGGTCTAGCCACTCGTCCCTATCTTCTGACCTGATGTTATAACTATAAGTACACAGGAATAATACCTATTTGAAATCTCTGTCGGCAAATACGTAAGTTGATAAATATTTATTTTTATGACAGATACATGATTTTACCATTGTGAAAACGTTCAGTTTCGTGGAAACTAATATTACAAAAGTCTATGTTTCTTCACGCTTACTTAAATGGTTGAACCGATTTTAATGTATTTTGGTATGGAGATAGACACATTCCGTTATTATGTATATTTGTATATAGGTAAGTAAGTACCTATATGACACTAGAATACTCCCTCCGTGGGTAGTTAGGCGCGTTTATTGAGTTAACAAGCTGGCTTATTGGTTCTATTAGCTAATTCAACGATGATTTATTTGAACGCACCAATGTGCTCATGTGTGTGCTATGTACATATTTTTTACTGGATCGAACGATAGGTACAAACATACAGATGTTTAGGTATAATTTGTCTTCTCTGTTTGTGTTTGTAATGCCCTTACATTTTTATTTGTTTCGGGGTTTTATGAATAGATTATTCACAAGTCACAATACCTACCCTTTTCTTCGGGTAATGGTTAATACCTAAATCCTACTTGAACATTTAAACATAGGTACTTAGGAACCCTATACTTACCTAGTAAACATGCAGACCTCATAAACTTCAGACAGCAATCTTACAAGTTTCCCCACTGACATTAGTCAGGGTAAAGCTCTCAAAGCGTGCGCAGCTTTCATTCGCAACACTAGCAAAAAGCGCTCACACAAAGCTAAGCTCACAATCCCTTTATGTTGTCGGGCGCGTGAGAGAAGCGCTGAGTCGGCAGGACGTGAAGCCGGTGCCGGTCGCGCCGCCATTTCCACATCGATTTCCCGCGCGCATGGCAGTTTTCCCGCCATTGCTCGAGCGCGCCGTCCGCCGCGTGCCTCGGCCCGCCAGTGTCGCGCCTCCTGTCAAGGGACATGCACGTCCCGCACACTACGATTATTACTCAAAAATAGATTTAGAAAAAACACAAAAAATCAAACAGAGATCTCGTGATTTTTTCGTCTGACTTTTGTTACCGTATTGAAGGTTCTTTTCTGAAAGTGTGTGTCAATAACAGTGCCACGTCGCGGTCGAGATTACAGCGGTCGCATTTCGGGTGCGTTTTTTGTTATCACAAATCGATACTTGAATTAAAATGTGCAGCGACGTCGGCGGGGTGAAGTCATCTCGGATGGAAGAGCTAATTTTATCGGTATCGTCTGATCCGAGCCTGGTCGAGCTCCATTACGAGGATTTTCATTATCAGTGACGAGGTTGACAGGACCATGTTTTTGTGGGATGAAAAATTAGAAACACGTATGTGATTGATTCATAGGTCTATACTTAGTTACTTACCAAAGCATGGTCACTCATATATATGAGGATAAGCGTACAAAATATTTAGGTACTTATAGCTACCCGCTTTATGACAACCCACAAATTGCGTACAAAAACTAAATGGAATAAATTTATGGGTCTCCGTATCATTGACAGGATCGTCAGAGCAGCTTATTTATACTCTCTTTTACTTTTTTTAGACAAATCTTGGTCGGTGTATAGTTGTGTATATTTTCCAAGCCGATCCGAAAACGTGTCTTACAAATAAACATGATGTATAATTTGATCACATCACCCACAAGAACACACAAGCACTCATCTTCCATTTTCAAAATAAACATGGGAATGTTTCTGGAGAGACTTTTCTTAAAGATATGAAACCTATTTGGAGCAGTTTTTCATCAGGCGAGTTTCCGGCCACTGCTTCTAACAATAGAGATGGCAATTATGTCGATTGCGAGATTCGCGAGGTTTTTTTTGTAGAAGGCCGAGATATTATTTTCGTAGAAATTACGGCGTTTTTCTTCGCAGGTTTTTTTAAGTTTAGTCTAAAATCTAGTAAAGATTTTGTAAAACATTTTTATGCTTATTTAGTACCTAGCTCTTACTTACACATCTTTAAAAAAATAAATGTATGATAATAATAATAATAATAATAATAATTCATTTATTCATCTATAGTGTTACAGCGTTATTATAATAGGTATGTGATTTAATAATAAAGTGTTTCACTATGAGATAAGTCTTACATTTATAACCTTATTAACTTTTGAGTGACGATTTGATATGTTATTGTAATTCATTACATAGCTAATTAAGTAGGTATCTATTATAATTGATATTAATATGAGACAATTTAAAAAGTATAAATAAATTAAACATTTGTTAAACATTATGTAGTTAGTTACTTACACTAATTTTCAGCTGTATAGGGGCTTCGATATACTTAAGTATGTAGATAACTGCATTACGTGCGTTACTGAGGAATAAGTTGGTATATTTATTCAATGTTATTTGAATTTGAAACTATTTCAATGCTTTATAATATTTGCGTTAGATACCTACATGCTAACAAGTGACCAGATTTTAAGAGTAATAGTAGGAATTCATACACGAAACAGTATAATCAAAGATATTAAAGTTGTATAATTTGTACTTTGATCAAATACTGGATAGTAAAATCAGTTTTTTATGTGATAAAGTCATAAGCTTCATATTCTTTAGCAATTCTTGTTGGAAAATGAAACCTATCCTCAGAAAGAAAGAAGAGTATATAATATAGCTACTGTCCTGAGTTATGAGTGTCTGTAGCTCTCTTTAATCTCTCGAAGGAGGTCGTTTTACAAATTGTTTCCGCGCAATAAGCTTCTTGGAGTTATCGCGTCTTGTTATACCTACTTATAAAAGCTGTATATCATGTGTATATTTTTAAATTATTGCTTTAAGTATTTGTATGACTAGGTTCTATACCTGTAAGTTTTTCTGAGCCTTTGTTTTTTATATGAAAAGAAAAAAAAAAGAAAATGTTTCTATTCTTTGGTCTAACTCTTGATTAAAACCCGCCTATCTGCTTCTTAACATTTCTTTAAGATAAGATATGTCTTTAATGCACACCAAAGAAATTACATAATAAAAAGAAATTTAAAAACAAATTTAATGCACATTAGGCGGCCTTATCGCCTTAGGCGATTTCTTCCAGGCAACCTTTGGATGGACAGTATTTAGAATCTTAAATAGGCGGTGTACAAGAATACGTAAAATAAATAAATAAGTGAAAGAACACAATACAAACTCAGATAATACACTAATAAATAATAATATACAATACAATACATAATGCTATATGGATGATAAATAATGATGATACACTAGCTTTTGGAAAATGCTTATAGACTTAGCTTGCCTAACAGGCAATGGCAACATATTCCACAATTGGATGGCTTGGATGGTGAAGGAATGATTGTACATTAAGTTGGAGTACGATGAGGTAGAAGGAATCTCGAGAAGAAGGGACCGGGACGAGCGCAGGGAGCTGGAGTGGGAGGCGGTCACAAATGCAAAACGTTCCTTTAAGTAATATGGAGTGGACGGGAAGAATTGGATTTTGTAAAGAAGGGTTAGGATATGCGAGAATTGCGGCGAAGACGGATGGGCAACCGTTTGAGCTTCTGCCGATATTCAGAGACGTGATCGTACTTGCGCAGTCCAAATATAAAACGTACGCAGAAATTATGAAGACGCTCGAATTTGTCGAGCTGCTCCTCGGTTAAGTCAGTTAACAAGCGTCAGCCTAGTCTAATATTGGATCTTTACAAACTATTTACGCTTTAGATAATGAGTTGATATGAATCGTATACTGGCTTATTTATTTACTTTTAATCTAAACATTTTTACCTTCGTGGTAATGCGAATATCATTAATCAGAGTTCTCTTGGGCAGATACATCTTGGTGGGCGCCCAGCTCCTTCCACGAAGACACACGTCCTCGGATATATGTCATTTACATACATACATGTTACATACCCAATTATACCGTATATATAAGAGACATAACATAACACCCATTAGTCACTACAAGCGAGGCATCAGAAAGGGGATGAATCTTCTCTATTAAACTGCGGCCATGAATGTTAACTGCGGAGCTGTCGCCGGACTGACTCGCACTCGACCGCGTTTTAACTATGGGGCGGAGTGAGGAGGCTTACAGGGGGTTAATTCGGGCACTTGATATGTAAAGATGAGATAAAGATATTTATTAATGACATAAAATACCTAGGGTAAGCGCAGTATTCATCATAATAATAAAATCTCTATAAAAGTATACCCCGTCCTAAACGTGTATAAAAAATGGCGGCGCCACTTGTAGGTATAACTTGTTCGATTTATATGTCCCATTTCTGATGATTACACTGTCGTGATCCCTAAAATAAAAAATGTAATCTTGAATTATAGCGCAAACTTCCAAACTGAACAACGGAGTTTCCGGCGCAGGAAACTTTGTTCCTTTTGAACTATATATTGAACGGTCCTCAACGGTTCTAGGCTAGAGCTAGATCGTATATTGACGGTTACTAGTTGCTACACAACCTTGCTTAACATTAAGTGAGTTGTAATCAAACGTGAGATCGAGAGCAGTCAGTTTTATCACACCGTGCAATACATATATTTGTTCTTGGCTTATGTGAGAACTAGTGGATGCCCGCGGCTTCGCTCGCATTATTTCTGAATAAAAAGTAGCCTATGTCACTTATAGGACCTCATACTACCTACTTACAAGGAAACATGAGTCGACCTCCAGCCAGCAACGTATACCATCTCATCAGTAAGGACATCTATCGGTGATAATATACGTGTCTCAACTACGTGATAACGATCGCTGCAAGGCCGCCGCCCGACTTTCCTCTTTAGGACGCCTTTCCACTGTTTCCACCATAGCTATGGCTTGAGTATACTTTGTCTATGGCTATGGTAAACTGAGTTAAGCCTGAAATAAATAAATACCTTTTTATATTAAAACTGCAAGGTGCAAGGCGATAAAGTTGCTGTCAAGTCATGTGACAGTTTCCACAAATGCTACGATTTGTGTGATTCTTTTTATCCGCGCGGTTGAATGCTTTCTATTTTCCTCTGGACGACAAACCCGACTGTGATTAGTGTAAGGATACATTTTACTGGTGGATATCAATAGTATTTATAGCAACGTAGCCTAGCACGGTGGCAAAGTCACACGGCCATGAGGAAAACGCAAGGAAATGGCCGGGAAATATCTTCATGGTTTATTTTACATTTCACAACGAGAGAGATGAATTGTGTTCGCAAATTGTATTTACCTTTTACTTCTTCTTTGTCTGTCGCTTTAGCGAGAGTAAACATATTTTTATTTACAAATAAGTATTTATTTTATCGTCCCTTGTATCAATAACAAAGCACTCAACGAATACATGGCTCCATATTATGACTAATATTATTCATTTTAATAAATTTAATTCTAGTGACTGTAGAGTTGCTACAGTCACTAAATTAAATCAAGTCAAAAAACCTTAGTTTTTATAAAAGATAATTTCTACCTATTTATTAAGATTAGCAAAACGATTAGTTTAATACATGTTGGTTCCTAGTTATAACACTTATAACTGTAACAAAGGTAGTCATACAGATTCTATGTCTTAACTATAGATATAGGTAATACAACTTTTTCCTGACAATTTGTCATGTTGTGAAAATTACATAAAAAATGTTTGCGTCGAGCATGGAACTAATATATAATACCTAAGAGAGGGATGATAGGAAAATCCTTGGCGTCGAGTATTATCCTAAAATAATTACAAAATGAATATGAAATCCAAAGAATAAAGCAATCTCTATCGTAAAAACTAGCAGGAAATTCTGTGTTTTTGTAGAAGTATTGCAGTAGTCAAGTTTTTCTCCGCGGTCTTTGTAACAAACGTGATTACTATTTAATTTTCTTTTTATTTGAGTGTTTTAAACAATATTATATTAAAATAAATAAAGTAGGCTTTATTTATTTCACGTACATAATATATGTAGTGTAAACAAATCCGCTTGTTTCTGAACCCGACGTGGGACGCGCGCGAGCTGAATTCACCACCATTCGTACATTCATAACATGTTTACCCCTTACTCATATATTTTTTTACTATATAAAAGGAAAGTGTGTTGGTATGTCTGTTTGTTTCGCTTTCACGCTACAACGGGGGATTAATTTTATCGAATTTTTTAGTAGGTATAGGGCCCTGAATGTGATTGGCTACTTTATCTCGAAACAACTCGAGCGCAACCGCGGACATTCACTAGTATTAACATACACATATTGGAGTATTTTAATATACTAACTAAGTTTAGGAACTAACTTTATGAATACACACAGTAACTGTAGGTATTCATGAACTTGCAAGGAAAGCATTGCTGGCTGTGGAAAGCTTAATGTACAACAAATTAGTTCATACGTTCTATAACGTTCTTTATTATATTTAAGTCCACATGAAATATAAAATATCTGTTTATTTCCATAGCTATAGTCAGAGTTATTTAATAAATAAAATAAATAATAATAATAATAAAAATTCTTTATTATCAGCACGTAACCCATACACATTGTAATAATATCAGATATTTGATACACATCACAAAATAAACGAATAAATAGCTATAGCCCTTAGGTCTAGGATACCTAGTTAGGATCCAGGATACCTAGGAAGCTGGCGTAGGTGTAGACCCGAGGTGAGTCAATAAGCACGGGAGTAACGAGGTCAAAGCTCACCGATGTAACTTGTACTGGAAGTGGGTCAGAGAGGAGCTTGCGAGCTTTCTTATTGAACACTGAGACAATTACTAAGGTACACAGAAAGCTTTTTCTTATACTTGACCACTTGCGACTTGGTTTCAGACGCCTGAAACCAAATGAAATATCATTACGGACTTGTTCATGCTAAAAGTGTCTAAAAGGGTTATAAACAAAAAACTCCTGACACATACTACGTCTTACATACATACGACGTCCTAGTCGATCTCTTATTCTCACTTTTCCTTCATCCTCTTCTAGTCAGGTTAATATGTACTTTCATAAGTCATTTGCAGTACACGCTGTAGCCTTATGGAATACATTGCCTCTTTCTATTCGGAAAACTAAATCTCTGTCAATTTTTCAGAATCAAGTCTTTCATCACTTTATGTCTATGACAGATCTATAACTTCTTTGTAGATAGTAATTTATGTTATTAATTCTCTTTGTATACATATTTTGGTATTGTTTATAATTATATAGGTATTATTTTGATTAGGAACATATTTGAATAAAAAATCGTTAAATATATTTGTAATTAGTACACCTCTGACCCTGTTTATCTCTACTTGTCGTGTCCATCCAAAGGTTGCCTGGAAGAAATATCGCTTAAGGCGATAAGGCCGCCCATTTGTACGTTATTATTTGTTCATATTCATTTTTTTTTTGTATTTGTATTTTGTATTATTATTATACCATACTATTATAAAAAAGTGTGTTAGATATCAATATGTATAAATTTGTAAATGATTCTAATATTATTTATCTTTATGTACCCATTTACATGCCAATTTATCTGAATCTGAAAAAGTTTTACAAATATGCTGTTTATAAAATCTATTTTCTACTTGTTTTCATGAAAATAATAAACCCTTTATTTAGTAAAATGTAGTCGTTTGGTTTTGGAACAATTTAGACATTACCTATCTCTACTACACACATAATATTATTATATTATTAGTGTATATATGTGTATATATTGTTTATTATTGAATAAAACCTATTTGTATTAATACAGTGAAATTATATAGGTAGGTATATATATAGATTCTAAAGGACCTAGAGTTTCGACATCATAATATTATATACTTAATGTTATTTCACCACACAATTAAAAAAAAATATCGGGAAAATGGCGTGGTTATTACCACGCGTAGGGCTGATCCCTCAATTAGCTCCAGCGGAGGCCCGCGGCAGCACAACTTGACACACACATTAGCTACTGTACGGGGACTAGGTAGGTACCTCGTGATGTCTAGCTACTGTACGGGGACTAGGTAGGTACCTCGTGATGTCTAGCTACTGTACGGGGACTAGGTAGGTACCTCGTGATGTCTAGCTACTGTACGGGGACTAGGTAGGTACCTCGTGATGTCTAGCTACTGTACGGGGACTAGATAGGTACCTCGTGATGTCTAGCTACTGTACGGGGACTAGGTAGGTACCTCGTGATGTCTAGCTACTGTACGGGGACTAGGTAGGTACCTCGTGATGTCTAGCTACTGTACGGGGACTAGGTAGGTACCTCGTGATGTCTAGCTACTGTACGGGGACTAGGTAGGTACCTCGTGATGTCTAGCTACTGTACGGGGACTAGGTAGGTACCTCGTGATGTCTAGCTACTGTACGGGGACTAGGTAGGTACCTCGTGATGTCTAGCTACTGTACGGGGACTAGGTAGGTACCTCGTGATGTCTAGCTACTGTACGGGGACTAGGTAGGTACCTCGTGATGTCTAGCTACTGTACGGGGACTAGGTAGGTACCTCGTGATGTCTAGCTACTGTACGGGGGCTAGGTAGGTACCTCGTGATGTCTAGCTACTGTACGGGGGCTAGGTAGGTACCTCGTGATGTCTAGCTACTGTACGGGGGCTAGGTAGGTACCTCGTGATGTCTAGCTACTGTACGGGGACTAGGTAGGTACCTCGTGATGTCTAGCTACTGTACGGGGACTAGGTAGGTACCTCGTGATGTCTAGCTACTGTACGGGGACTAGGTAGGTACCTCGTGATGTCTAGCTACTGTACGGGGACTAGGTAGGTACCTCGTGATGTCTAGCTACTGTACGGGGACTAGGTAGGTACCTCGTGATGTCTAGCTACTGTACGGGGACTAGGTAGGTACCTCGTGATGCCGGTACTTGAGGCAAAAGGTAAACGATGATAGATTTTTATGCAGTTTCTTTTTTGGCAGTAAAGATTTTACTGTGATAATATTGCCGATAACATAAAAACAGCAGGTTGATTTGAAAATACCAAGAGTGGTCCATATCTAAGTAGCTTCAATGATGAACAAATACTTCTAGTATATAGTAGGTACTAGAAAACTATAATTATGTACCTACATACGTGTCTTGCAAGATTATTTTGACCTACTAATGCTAATAAATTATTTACTGTAGTACAGAATACAGAAATGCTAGGTAGTAATTTTTCTACACTTTACATGCCATGTATTTTATCACTAGGTAGGTAAGCGATACCCCATACATATAGCGATAGTACAATTTACTTGCCTTTAAACTTCAAGTTGTTGTCTGTTGTTGCACAGGCCGTCCAACACTCGTGTATTTAGATCAAAACGGAGTCATATTATTATACCATGATCAAAACATAATCTAATGATCTTTTTATTTCTCTTTCTAGCCCGAGTGAAGTAAGCAGGACACAATGATCACAGCCGCAGCGTCCGTCCCCTCACCCGCGAAGAAGCTCGGCTGTGTCCGGCGCGCGAGTCAGTGAGCATCCAAGATGGCGGGCAAAGTCAGCTGATCGCAGGACGCCGCGCGAAAGCCCCGGGCTAAGAGGCTGTGCAAGCGCATCATGGTACGTCTCCATTTATTTAACAATCTGCCATTCATTCAGACGCACCCTAGTTTGAATCCGGCCCTACACCAATGACTAGTTTTTCGAGTTTGCATTTGCTTAAAGGTGAAGGCAATCATCATGAGGAAACCGACATGTAAAAATATGGACTCCTTTGCTACCTACTACCCGAGGTAACAACAGCAGGACAGTTTCTCCAGTATTCCTACTAGTACTGGATCACTTTGCAAGTATTGATGTAAATAAAACTACAATCTGCTGGATCAGAAGACAATTAGTCGCTAATATGCATCACTGTTACAAAACTGCGATCTAATTCTACCACTAGCGCCATCTATCGGCCATTCCTCGAACTACAGCTAGTTATATTTATACACGACATGTTCGAGGACCATGAAATTCTCAAGGACGTGTGTCTTACGTGGATGGATCTGGGACTTCCCTACATATATCCGCCCAGGAACTCCCCTAACGAATTAATTGTGTAGATTAGATTAACGCTTTATTGGACACACAAATAAAATAGAACACAACACAAACAAGAGAAAATTTAAATCTTATGCCACAAATGGCGGCCTTATCGCTAAAAGCAATCTCTTCCAGGCAACCGTAGGATGGAGAGGAAATCATAAGGAATAATAGACTAGTGTAGTAGCGGCACGACCCTCAGATGAAATACTTCTCAATAGAAAAATACTTGTGGTGGTGCTAAGTGCAGGTGTGTTGCAGCAGGTGTTCGGCGAGTGGGCGCAGGTAGAGGTGGTGGAGCTGGTGAACGACGGCACCGGCCTGGCCTTCGGCATCGTCGGGGGCAGGTCCTCCGGCGTCGTCGTCAAGTCCGTGCTGCCCGGCGGCGTCGCAGACAGGGTGTGTAGATATTGTACATCTAGTGAGGATAATATGTGATGTACTATGTTAACTACATTGGCTATGTAAGTATGCGAGAGCATGCCAGCTACGCGCCACTATTTGTTTCACAACATACATGCTGTATTAAATGTGCAGTTAACGATCTCCGTTGCTGAAAATTGGCCGGTTATTATTAAGTATGTATTTATGTTAACTCAGCATTAATAATAATAATAATAATTTATTGATTCAAATAATAATGGCAATTATTACAATTTCACAATTTCATTGTCTTATTCAAAAAAAATTTTTTTTAGCAATAAAACAATAAACTGAGAAAAATCCACAAACCCGTTTGAAAGCTACAATGCCGATCTAGGATACTACAGGCAGATACAAAAAATACGAGTTCCTTAAACATACATTGTATGATCAATAACTATATTTTATCGTCTCTACAGTATTTCATGTACCTACTGTATCGGCAGATCAAACATATGAGTTTGTATAGAAGCTACATAGGAAACAAATAGTGACGAAAACAAACTAATTTATTTGTTATTAGACTAAAACTAAGCACACACACACACACACACACATACACCCCCGCTTCTGCCTCCACCGGAAGCAGACCGACACCAATAACATATTATTCGAATATACACGGTTATTGTTAAACTGTACACGGTATTAGTACATAGTTCTGTTATGTTACAAATCACAGACAAATATTTGAAAATCACAAATCACGGAGTCGGAGTTAAGGTTACCCAGTTATTAATAATAATAATAATAATAGGTCTTTATTTCAGACAGCTGGGTCCATAGGAAGGTTCACACACAAAAGTACAATATAAAGGCATAAAACAAGATTAAATTAAATTATGTAGAAATACAGATTAGGTACGTGACAATATCCAACCATTGCCGGTATGTTGCAGTCATGTGCATGCGGTCTTACTTACTACTACTACTTACGGTATTGAGGTGATACTCGTAATGATGATGAACGTCGTGAAAATGTGGAGGGATGTGACATAAAATGACTATTTTTATTTAAATTTATGCCAATTTTAACCTATCTGTGTTATGGGATTCATGTTACCACAAGTGCTGTTTAGTGTTATTCTTGAATGAAATTAAACTTCAGTAGCCCTGTACAGTAGGTACGCAATTATTGGCCCATATAGTGGTGGCTCGTGGCCAACATTGGCGCGCCAATGTCGCCGCGGCGGGGCCTTACAACTTGGTTCCAGGGGTCGAAAGTAAAACTTAAGGACGTGATCACTGCTGACCTACTGGTTTGTGTATTGTTTCGTATTCATATAATTATATTAAGTGAAAAAAAAATACAGTAAAGATTGGTTTGGTTTATAGGGCTAATTCATACTCATACAACTAAATATTATAGGCATTGTAATTTGTGTGCTATGTTTTCTTAAGGATACGCACAACGCACACACATGCGGTATACATCCATGTGTTTATTATAAGAAAAAAGTACTTACTAGCCCCAGTTAAAAGATTAAATAAAAATACAAGTCCTACTTCTTATATATCTTCTCGTTTTGCCAAAAACAAGGCGCTGGCAACACATCGAGTATTTGTTTTATGCTCCAAAGAAAACATTAAGAATAAAGTATTTTCTACACAAGAATACATTCTAGGCAGAACAAACAAACGTTGCCAAAATGACTTTATTTTATTTATAACTTGCTTGGTAAAGTTACAAGGAGCATAGAATAATACTTATATTCTATGGGTAGGTACCTAACCTATAGAATAAGTACCCCGTACAACTAAAATTTAATTTTTTTAAAGCTCTATGTCTTCTCTGGTTGTATTGTTTAAAACTTTTCATCAAGATATAATATAAAAGTTCACAATGAAATTACTATTCTGGCAAGAACTTTCTTCATATCCCTCCGTCTTAGTCCAACACAATAAAAATCCTTGTTTAGACTTTTTATCACAGCCCCGTAAAATTCGTAAATGTTACGAGCGGGCTTAATGTCTCGACAAACCGGACAAACGATGTTTACAAACATGCCTTTATCTCATTCTTTCTTAAGGAACACTGCTAGTGGTGTCTCGCTCTGATCGTTTGATACTCCGCTTTGATTATGTTATGAAATGAGGCCCAATATCGCCCTAGTCAGAGTTTCTTTAACTACGTGTGTAATCCGTGTTACTTGTTTTATGAACAAATAATATTTTTCCTGTATAAATAAATCGTTATTATGAAAACACGTGTTGACGTGTTGACGTGTTGACGTGTTCTGGAATTATGACTGCTGATCAAATTACGAGCAGAGTGAGGCGCATGTATGACAAGCTGTTGTCTTTTTCTAACTAGGGTGACAATAAATTATATAATTAGGATATATCAATTCATTTTCTTACCAAATCTGGAGCAGTCTCTTTTGGAGTCCTATTTTACCTGCATCTTGCCAGTCATGATGATCCCTAGCTCTATTGACGCGTTAAGTAACAAACACCAACAAACTTACTTACAAATTAAAATGCACTTTAGTTTGTCACTTATAATAGTATTATTTTATTTCATCAAACATTATATGACATTATAAAATATTACCTTTGTTTTTTATTGTGGAAATGTTAATTTCACAAAATATGACAAATTGTTACGACACAAGTACTTTGCTACGGCACTAGTACTTCGCTACGACACAAGTACTTCGCTACGACACTAGTACTTCGCTACGCCACTAGTACTTTGCTACGACACAAGTACTTTGCTACGACACAAGTACTTTTCTACGACACTAGTACTTTGCTACGACACAAGTACTTTGCTACGACATAAGTACTTTGCTACGACACAAGTACTTAGCTACGACACAAGTACTTTGCTACGACACAAGTACTTTGCTACGACACAAGTACTTTGCTACGACACTAGTACTTTGCTACGACACAAGTACTTTGCTACGACATAAGTACTTTGCTACGACACAAGTACTCAGCTACGACACAAGTACTTTGCTACGACACAAGTACTTTGCTACGACACAAGTAATTTGCTACGGCACTAGTACTTTGCTACGACACAAGTAATTTGCTACGACACAAATACTTAGCTACGACACAAGTACTTTGCTACACCACAAGTATCATCATCATCATCTGCAATATCAGTCAGGTTGATGTTTATATGTTTGTAACCCTTCTCGCAGGATGGTCGTCTCCGCAGCGGCGACATGTTGCTGCGTATCGGCGCGGTGTGCGTGGTGGGGATGTGTGCGCGCCAGGCCGCCGCCGTGCTGCGCCAGTGCGGAGCCTGCGTGCGCCTGCTGGTGGCCAGGCCCTCCACTCACACGGAGCAGGTACGTGGGGGGGGGGGGGGTTGTGTGCGCGAGCGCGGGGCCTGCGTGCGCCTGCTGGTGGCAAGGCCCTCCATTCACACGAAGCAGGTACGTGGGGGGGGTGTGTGCGCGCCAGTGCGGGGCCTGCGTACGCCTGCTGGTGGCCAGGCCCTCCATTCACACGGAGCAGGTACGTGGGGCAGTGTGTGCGCGCCAGTGCGGGGCCTGCGTGCGCCTGCTGGTGGCCAGGCCCTCCACTCACACGGAGCAGGTACGTGAGGGGGTGTTTGCGGGCCAGTGCGGGGCCTGCGTGCGCCTGCTGGTGGCCAGGCCCTCCACTCACACGGAGCTTGTACGTGGGGGGGGGGGGGGTTGTGCGCGCCAGTGCGGGGCCTGCGTGCGCCTGCTGGTGGCCAGGCCCTCCACTCACACGGAGCAGGTACATACGTGGGGGAATGTATGATGAGTAAAGAAAGTATAGCATGCCGACCACCATTTGCATTTTACTTTGTAGCATCATATGTTTTACCTCACAGTTTACCCAGTCTTGGTACGAGAAGTTTTTGTTGAACTTAGAGTTTTTGCCAGCTTTAGGTAGAATCACCCGGAGCCTTTCCCTTCATTCGGGCAACCCTAACCGGAGGGTCGGTGCAAAATAAACATTGGATTAAACTCTCAAAGGAGTTAAGGTATTAGCAAAAGGTTGTATTACCTCTGGGTATTGCGTCAGTATTTGCCACCATTTTGTCGGGCAAAGACAAATATACACTTTTGCTAATTATGAACACTAGGCGTATCGTCAAAATAAGGCTTGTTCCTAGATCATGTCGGTGAACTCTGGTTTAGAATTAGGTTTTGAACGTCTGTAGTGGCTGTTCCTGTTATAGCTTTTAAGCTTTTATTATATGTATATACCGTGTCATCCGACCTATGGAAATGACTCAATGTATGTATAGTATAAGCCAGCGTACTATCTGCAATAAATAAAAGAGGCTGCTGAGACTTAGATACACTTATTTAGTCTCACAAAATAGACATTAATGATTACCATTTATCACAATAGATATTTTCTTTCTGTATTTGTTTCAGATACAAAAAACCTCTTTAATAGCTGATAACAATTCTCTACTGTATTATGCAAAAGCTTTTTGTACCAAAGCACATAAATCTGTAAAATACGTCCTTCTTTCGACTTGTAACAACAAAGTTCAATCAATGAAGATCCGTTTGAGCCTCCGGCGAAATGTTGTCTATTTGTTATTCCGAGACTAGGTATTACAAAATCAACCTTTTAATAAATTCAATTCATCGTGTTCGGGACGCCTTGCCTAGCGCCTGAATAACTGATGCCTTAGCTCCTATACAGGGTTGAAATAAACGGAGTTTAATTAGCTTTAATAGTTCTTTTGTAATATTTAGCAGGTTTTTGTAATTGACATAGTACTTTCAACTTTTAATTTATTTATATTAAATAAATCAGTACAAGGCGCGCTACGTTTTAACCTGCTAAAGTATGTAAAAATTATGTCGTATTATAATTTAGATTTAAAAAAGAAACATAAAAACATAAGTAACATTGTCACTGAGAAGATGATAATTACAATATTAAAAACTTATTAGTTGCTTATGTTTATAGAATTAAAAGTAAGTAAGAGTGGCCAACTCTGATGTCAGAATTTTCAGGGTGGTTTAAAATAATTAACATTAAATGGTTGTTAATTATTTCTACAAAAACTATTTTACAGCGATTGTTATTTCTAATTTTTTATTGTTGTATACCATACTAAGGGCTTTTGGGTATGGCTTATCCTAAATATCTGGGGCAGCGGGGTATGTCGGGCTCGGAGCTACTCCACTACCGACTAAAACCTACCACGATGTCCCTTCACCTCGGTAAGGACGGGTTTCGCGGGCAAGCGAGCAATTACTCCTCCGCAAAACCGCAGGAAGCACCTGGATTCAATCTGCGCAGGACCGGGATGAGTGACGTACAAGAAGAGAGGCCTATGCTCAGCAGTGGGCGATAACAGGCTGATGATGATGATGACGATGTATTTAGGGGATGACCGACTGGGATTAAGAAATTAGAACAAAACTACAAACAACTAAGCAACATAACAAGACAAACTAACGATATTGAAAAAATAGCTATTCATTTTTTGTACCTTGCTATTAGGTGTAGAGCTCGGGATCGAAGCAGGGCTTGTCAGAACACATTCAAGGCAGACGTTCTCTCACTAGGCCCCCCTCGCTCCTTACTTACCAAGTCCCTCCAGCGCCACACTCGCCGCGAGCGCCCTCCACGTAAACCCCTCGTACTATTTCCACGCGACCTACTTCCATTTTAATTGGAGTCGAGCTATACGAGCCTTTGAACCCCTAACCCGCCAATCACAGCCGCAAAGGTGCCAACTTACTACTTAATAGGAAACTTTTAAACTTTCACAAAACTTTAGTTTTGCTTCTGAATTTAAGGGGGGGTGGGGGAGATTGATTTTGGTGAAAGTTTTTCTGTGTAATTAAGCGACACTGGCTTTTAGTCTGACTAAGGAAATGGGTCTATGATAGGCAAAAATTTATATTTTTTATCATCAATGCTGCAAAAGTTTAATACATCGTTAGCGATACGTCAGAAATTAGGAGCTAATAGCAGTTTTTGTAAGAGTTGTAAAATAGATAGACCTAGCCTAGTTTATATTCTCTACTAAAAGGCAAACGAGGAGGACAGTTTAATGTGTCAATTATTATTATTAGTACAATTCATATGGTAAGATCTTATGACAATTTACTTTGATACCTATACAGAAAAATTCATAGCTATTTCGATAAAATACACGCTAAGAAATAGCGTTAAATCTAGCGTTAAAATACCTTTAACCTTAAATTTCAACAACGTAACTAAGCAAACTCCTTTAAAAGCTAAAATATTCCTATTTACCTCCAAAAAGCTGCACCTTTGACCAGCTCCCTCCCCGGAGCTCATTAAGTCCTCATCAAGTGGCTCATAATACCTTCCGCCAACACACGCTGGCTGCTTCCGCTCCGGCGGTGCTGACGTCATGTTCACTCTGAAAGAATAGATTCCGTATACGAAAGAGATTTCTTGTTCATTATATGCTGTATGCTATTTTGACTACAGTTCAGTTCAGTTCAGTTTAAGTTCGTAAAAAGGACAACTCTGATGTCTATGGTGATACTAAGATATACATTTTCTTCTGTAATTTTCTTCATATAGCATTTCCATACGTTCTAGTAAATTGTCTAGTTTCAAAAGGCCGTGGTGCAGTCGTTGCGAGCAGTTTAAAACACCGAAAGCAACCTATTCGGTATTCCCATACAAAAACGCATAAAACAGCATTGTGGAATCACGAGATTACTGCGGTGTGACAGAGATGGACATACAACAGCGTATCAATGTATCAACTACGTTCAAATGTCTTCGTAGTTCCTCCTCGTTAATTAGCACGCGGCTCACTATTTGTTTAATTTTAATAGTGAGACTGTTATGAACAGATTTATTTAGAGATTTTCAAAATGAGTCACGAACAGTACATCATTATTTAAAGATTTTTTTTTACTATATTTTATCAGGTGTCTAGTGCGTGCAGTCTGTGTAGTGTTTTGTCGGCCGTTGATTTGCTTCGTTTGTTGCTCGCGGATGTCACCTCACTAAGAGCGACTCTTGAATCAACTTCATTTATTGTAAGAACGCTTATAAGATTATTAAATTAATTAAAAATACATACATTTAGAATTATTTTTTAACCAATTTGTCGTGTTTTAGCGTTATATCGAACAGGATTGTCGACCTTTGGTTTGACCTATGAGAATGTCCAAAACTGTTCAATATTTGGACATTTCATTTGGCATGATATTCTCAATTCGATTCACTCGATTTTATCTGAAGCAACATAACAATCTAGTTAATAAATACTTTCCTTTTTTGTTAGTAGGCTATATTTAATGTGGTTAAAGATAATGTGATTTCTTTTCTTTCTTTTTCTTGATTAAGGTAAGATGTGTTTCATGTAATTATTGTTCAATTTTTAAATTGTCATTGGTGCTGCATAGTTTTTAAAATCAACTTACCACTGGCCCGGTACAATCGTGTCAGGTATACCCGGCGGCGATTCATATCCGGTTCCGGCGAGTAGCCGCAGCTTAGCGTCGATCCGCAGCGGATGTGACGTCATACGGATGTTCGCTTCACTGCGCTCGCCGGATACACGCCATAAGCTAATTGCTAAACGGAATCACTTTGAAATGTAATAAAAGAAATTTTCAGTAATTGTCGTCAGCAAGATTTTGCATTTTATTACTAACACTATCGTATTTTGCATGTTTACAGAATCTTTAAACAATAATTGGATTGTAAAGCGAGTTTCACAACACGTAATAGAAGGAGCGAAGTAGAGATATCATAAAGTTGATTGCCACGAGAATGGTCTCGCGCTGATTGAATAAAGTTCAGTGCGCTCGAGAAGAGTGCTCGCGATGCAATTAGCCGGCACTCAAGGGGCGCTTTATGGGTATTCTCGTATGAACTCTTGTGAGCATTTTATGCTCGTTATATTGAGAGGAGAGGATATGAAGCGGTACGTGCTTGGCTGTGTCTGTTTCTAATTGTGTTCATAAGGGAGTTTTAATCAGAAGATAATTGAAAACTTTTATAAGGCAGTGAAATCGTCGGATACTAGAGATACTAGCAAAAAATCTTAGTATTTATCATTTCGAAAACATCACGCTATATTGATATTTTAATAAATACAGACAAAACAATATTCAACTGAAACAAATGGTACTTTTCAAAAGTAACTAAAGTTTTCACTCACGTGTAATTCGCGTATGTTGTTTATGCATTTCGGGTGTAATGACAAATATCGACCAAGGTGACATTAGAAGGGTTAGTCCAACGTCTCGCTCAGCGTGGACACCGTTCTACGCTATCTTTAATGATTGACAGATTCCCGTTTGTTCCAGTCCCTGGGCTCGTCTCCGGCTCCGATCGTGCCGTCCCGCCTGCTGGCCGACCCCACCGAGCTGGAGCGGCGGCTGGCTGAGGCGGGCCACGACGGGTTCGGTGCGCTCTGCGAGGACTCCACGCCGCCCTCCCCGCCGCCCACCATCATAGAGGAGCGGCTGCATCACCGGGTGAGAGTCATATACATCCACCTGGATGACGACGACGTTGCAACCTACATACCTACACTAGTAAATAACAGTCTCTCAAATGGACTTACACGGAAATTTAATTTAAAATTGTTCACTTATTTTGTGCCTTTAGAAAAAATGCTTTTCTACTCGTATTTAATACCAGAAATCTCCAGAAATAAAATCATAAGAAACTTTTTGAACACGCCAACTCTTCCCATTTCAAATAATAACCATCATTAGCATTTTGCAAGATGATTGGACCCAATTGGCTTCCGAGGCAGCGTAATGAACCAAATTGGTTTGTTGAAACCAAAGATTACTCGTACTTCCCTTAGGTCTAACAATAACGAACTCTTTGCAACGTTTTTAAAAGTGTGCCAGTAGCATTTTTTCTATGCAAACTGATAGAATAAAATAAATAAAAAAAACTTTTTCATATGTTATCATGATATTAAAATTGTTGATGACCAGAATGTACCTACATCTCCAATTTATGATCCAAATACAGTTTAAATAAAAGTTGTATCCAATGAGATAGTCCTTATCACGTCATGGCTTTATCTGCTGGAGCTGGTTCAGACTACATTACCGGATGAGAGACATTGTGCTGGAGCTGGTTCAGACTGCATTACCGGATGAGAGACATTGGTGCATTCATTGTTAAAATATTATCTGGTTAAAACCAACGATGAGCACGTACTTTTCAGTCTTAAAAACATAAGAGATTTTTTTCAACAGATTTTAAAAAGGTAGGATCTTTCAATTCGATGCAAATAACCAGGCAAGCAAGATTAGAGGCCTAATATTGTTCATACATTGTCATTCCATACTAACCCAGTTTTTTTCAAATGGTAGTAGACATGCAACTGCACGAAGCGCTGAGGATTCGTCATCTCCACTATGTGACGATTCCGACCGCTCTGTCAAGAGCGTATTGACTAAAGTAGTTGATTGCGCTGTGGTCATCAGTACACAATATTTGTAACACTAGTGAGCCTGCATATATCCCCCGCAGCCAGTGGCGTCCATAGTAGCGGTGGTGCCTCGCGGCGCGCTCACGCCGGCGCCGAAGCCCCCGCCCGTCTACATCCCCGTGCCGGCGCCGCAGCACCCGCCGCCCATGAGGTACTTGTTGTTCTTGTTTCCCTCTTTTAGTTGTATTTGCTCATGACTGCGGGTCGTGACTCTCCCGCAGAATTAATTCGTTAGGGAAATTTTCTTGGACATATACATATATTACATCTTAGTGCACGCCCAAGTCCTTTCACAGAAGACACATGTCAGATTTTGTGATACTGAAACATTTCAGTTTTCTCACGACGTTTTATTTCACTGTCAAGTAACTGCAAATCCACACGTAACTTAAAAAAAGGCGTTGGTGTGGGGCCGGTTTTGAACCACGTTTTGGGTTTTGGGTACGTCAGGATGAAAAGCAGCACTTAAACTTCCGACGCACACTCGCTTTTGCTTTTTTTATTCTATTGTAACACTGATCCTCCTCCCCCAACCCGCAGGCTCCCCCTAGACATGGCGGTGCGCGGCACAGGCGAGCCGGAGACGCTGTCCTACTCGGTGCAGCTCAACAAGAACCAGCTCGGTCTCGGCATCACGGTCGCCGGGTACGTCTGCGAACAGGGTCAGTATGCACGGTATTTACTAATTTCACTTTATATTGATAAGTCTGATAACGTAATATTCCGTCGCGGACATGGTGGAAATTGTTTAACATTGTCGGATATTTGTAATCTGCAATTATTTATTTGGCTTTGTCATCAAACTGATACTGATACTACACCATGTCAGTTGCCTTTAGGCCTTTAATCAATGATACTTTACGTTTTACTTTGGAAATCACGGACGAATACTTTTGTCCGCTGAGCATCACTGTCTTTGGTTTGACCATTAAGTTAATAATTTGTCTACCGAAAAAATAGTTTTCAATCGAATCAAGTTTTTTTTTAAATTTAGAAAAGAAAGAATAATTTTAGCAGCAATAGAACTGAAAAATATATTTCATATTCCATTTCCATTATTAGAAGCACAATAGTGAACCAAACCCCAGGTAGATATCCGATATAGCTTTCGCCGCATTAATTCCACTAACAAGTTTGTTCAACAACCGCAGCCTTCCACAATGCCCGCATTGTATGAAAACATACAAATAAACGAACAAAACAAACGTACACCCATCTTTTATTCGCAGGGATGTAAGCCGCTAGGATTTATTTCGGGAGCTTTGATGTTTTATAAAATAAAATACATACAAATTAAAATACGAGTACTTTTTGTTCAATTGTAAAAGATATCTAGAACTAAACTAAGACGTCTCTACTTAACTAAGTATGGTGCTTTTAGGCCAAATTTTTATATCATTTTAACCTACCATTAATTGATTCATTCACGCTAAATGCCACTTTTAAAGGGGTGAAATAGGGGATGCAAGTTTTACTTCTTAATGCGAGCGAAGCCGCGAGCACCCACTAGTTATATATAATAATAATACTACAATCGAGGATAATAACATTCTTACCCAGAAGGTACTTACCTATTTAATATCATATTGTATGAAATCTGTTTTATACAAACAAACCTAATCCTTCCTGTATTGTGCACGATGCAAATTTGATTCCATTCGACCACGGAAATGTTGACTTTTGTATGAAGGGATCATTGGCAGGTTCAATATTTGACTTGCTAAGTTTGAAGCTTTGCGGGAATTTATGTGCGCGTTGGAGAGGAGGCCTATACGCAGCAGTGGGTCGACAGAGTCTGATATGATGATGATGATATGAGGTGTGGTTGATGATGCTTCATTCAGTCATTATAGGTTAGCAGTTTACTTAGGTTACCATTTTGCGATAGCGTTTCAAAATTATGAATGGGCTTACGTAACTTGTTTAAACTACATTGAAATACTCGTATGTGTGTATCACACGTAGTTTAAATAAAACTGCTATAATAATAGATTATTTTTCAAAAGTATATAAAAAGAGAAAAATCTAGCTCGTTAGGAGCTTGATTTTCAATATGGGTAATCGTTAACCAGGTATCGTTCCGTGAAGTGAGATATAAACCTGGTGATATGTGGCTGATGGCTCCCCCTGGCGGCGATAGATCACTGCACTAATGTGATATTATCACTCCGACCGCCCTCACCGCCCTGCCGCCGCCCTTCGCATGCCACTTGCCCGCCCCAGCTCTAATGTACTCTATGCAATATGCTAGAAGTGATTGGAAGGGTGTACATGGACCTAGAAAACATTGAATTTACCTTATCATTGGTAATCATATACATATACCTATTGTAGATTTATATTCGATATTGTAACAATGAGCTTTTTGAGAGGTTAAATATTTACTACGTTTTCCATAATTTAACTTTAAATCACGATTTTTTATAACATATAGGTACAGTAAAAGATTCTAAATATTCATAAAATCCGAGTTGTACGTTAGCAAAAGTAAGATTTTACATAAAAACCTCTTTTTAAATATCGGTAGACATAGATGAGGTGAACAACAGAACACATTTCAGCGCTAAGTTTTCTAGAATAGTCACAGCTGGCAATAGCACTACAACACGTAGGAAATTGCAAAACTTGTCCTATCCAGGTGTGTCGACCAGTTGTTTAACTGATAGCTTGTAGTTCTATTCGGTCGATTGGTCTGCCCATCGATCTGTCGGCAGATAGCTAGTGGTTCTGTTTATCGATTGGTTGGCCTGCCAGTCGGTCGACCGGAGGGTCGGTACTAGACAGGCGACAATCTGTCGGCGCCTTGTTACAACTTTGTTGTCTTTTGTATTGCTTCCGCGGTTTTAATTAGTGCTGCATTCACAATACGAATGAGTGATTTTGATAAATTGCGCTGTTGTACAATGAAATGGAGGCTTTCATTAGTAAGAAATATATGATTGTGTTTTATTCGTACAGTATTGTATCATTACAGAATGTGTAAGCCAGAGCCGAATGAAGGTTCTGCCTTTATCTGATTGTGATGTATGTATGTAGTTTCCGTGGGTCGTAAGATATGTTAAATTGTAGGTCCCGGCTGTTTGTCATATAATAATAATAATATATAGCAGTCTGTTACGTCAGATGCCCTTAGGTGGTTTGCACACTCTCGACATCGGTCAAGCTTACTCGATGTTAAAGTGTAGATATTTTAAACATCCTTCTGAGAATACTTACCAACCGCAAAAGGTCAAGTTTTTCAGTGTCTCCACATCAATTATCTTCATGTTTAAGACATAGTTGTACACGAACAACAGACATACACATAAGTAGTGATATAGTAACTACAGCCTCGCCCATTAGCCGGGATCTACGATATCTCCCATTAGGATAATCTTATCTGCTAATAGCCGGCCGGGGCAGGGCGACTATACCTAGTTAAAGATAAGTTGTAGAGAGATTAAATAATAAAGTAGATAGGTACATTTGGAAATGAAAAAACACTAATAGATTTAACATATTGAATTTATCGTTGTATCAATTTTAGGATGTCGGTTCAGCTGAAAAAGAGAAATCAGAAATGTTGGGATTGTTTTGTTATTCATTGCACATTGACAGTTTTAAAAGACTGTACATTTTTTTAGGGAAAGGATTAAGTTTCTGATGGGAAATAGTTTTTTATCTTCCGTCGCTCTCCACTAATTATACGAGGTGCAGTCAAACGCTCGACAGTGTACATTAAAAATTTTACTATCTGTGTCTGTGTCTGTGTCGGAAGTATTAATGGTGTGTCACAGTTATCAATATAGAGTTATGGGGATAGTTATTCTTGTACTGTTCATGTTGTTGCAGAGGAGCTGAGCGGCATCTTCGTGAAGAGCATCAGCGAGGGCAGCTCGGCCGCCCTGAGCCGCCAGATACAGGTGAACGACCGCATCGTGGAGGTGAGACTAGGCTTATACTAGTGTACAATTATAATGGTCAAATAAATACCTAAGACCGTTAATATCCATCTCTTGTTGTATTTCCTCTTGACTGAGGGGCATGACTTCCTCGCAGAATTAATTCGTTAGGTACAACGTGGTGGGCGCCCAGGTTTTTAGGACGGTCCAATAATAGCCCATTCAATATTGAAACATCAACTTATAATTAACTACCTATAGCTAATTGAAATAGTATTCAAGTTCTTGAATACTATTTCAATTAGCTATACATCCCCTACTCTACCTTACGAGTCTACGCGCCCTATCGGGTCGGACGCCCCTCTGGCAAGTGGTCCTCGAGTGCGCCGCACCCCTGCTCTATACGTAAAGCCTGTTAATTTTTAAATCGATCGATTAACTTTCGGTTGTTCCAAGAACTTTTAAATTTTTTATAATATCTAGATAGCGGTGCTTGTTTTGGTGACCCTATAATTTAACTTAAAGAAAACACAACACATATAAACACGCCCTATAAAACACGTTGTTGCACGCATTCATGCTGTTTGAATACTTCTACAAACTATATCAAGACCCCATACTCAAATACTGCGACATACCCACGCCAATACATCGGTAGATGCGTATAAAGTTAGCAGCAGCCTCCGGTGGCACATGAATATGCTACTCGATACACATAAGGCCTAGTTAGAATTCCCAGTTCCGTTCCACCACAATGTGGTCTCTCTGTTCTACTCTATTTTACTGTACTTAGGGGTTACACTTTAATATTTTAGGGGATAAGTATTGTTTAGAAGATCAAAGGCATTAATAGGTGTTAAAAACGTACCTTTAGGTGTTACTGTGCTACTTATTGCTAGGTCGACACCGGTCTATAGTTGAAGTTCCTAAGAGCCGCACGAAACGGTACGCTTCCACCTTTATTATACGTACCGCAAAGTTGTGGAACTCCATGCCTGACTCCCTGTTCCCCTCGAATTGTAATCTAGCGATCTTCAAAGCAAGAGTGGATCGATTCTTATCGGGTAAGCACGCTCCATCTAAGGCCATAGCCTTTACTTACCATTAGGCAAAATATGGTCAAGTGCAACCTGGTTCAGTTAAAAACAAAAGGCTGGACTATTTATTTATAGCTTGCCTATTAACACACAAAATGACTAACTCGTTACATTTTCTCCAGCAGTAGCCCCCCTCTGTAGTCAAATATGCACACGTTTTGTGACAACAAGGTGCGTGGCCGTGCGACAACTTTGTGTTTCGGAACAGAGGGCTCACGAATAGAGGCATTTTACAGGGATTAGTATGCGGACTGAAAGGAAAACGGGGTTTTATTCATACATGGAGGCTGAAGTCGTTGCTGCGGTTTGGCTGAAAGCAAAATTAACTTAATTAAATTACCTACCTTTTGTTCCGACACAAAGGACAATTTTAGAGTATAAATGCTCATACTAAATGTGTGGTGAGCTCTGGTGTTGAGAGTTTAGGAATAGCTCTGGGGGACTCTAATATGGTTAAATAACTGTAGGACGTCAAATATTATCACCGCCATCAAAGAACCGCAGAAGCTTGATATCGGTGACCACTCCACAATCACATAGTAAATATACCTCACAGGTTACAGTGTTAAACAGCGCTTCAGAGTGGAATTGACGGTACCTATAATACTTTGTAGCCAACTATAACATGCTGCTCGTCCATATACAGATACATACATACGAGTAGTAGTCTAACCTATACCAGTTTATCTATAGTAAAAACCTAAACCTAAACCGCACCGACTACGTGTTACAAATTAGAGGTAGACGTGGTAAAACCACTCGTGTAATTGTCCCCCTCCCCTCCTCCTCCTCCTCCTCCCCTCCCCCGCGTAAATAACACCACTTTGCCCGGACCCTCCGCGCCGGGAATGTATAATTAGCTGTCGAACGTGACTACTGGAACCTGCACTAATAAATGTACAGGTAAAGGTATTGTAAGTATACCTACTTAACAAATAATTAGCTAAATTATACCAACAAATAGTCACTTCAAGTTTCACATAACCGAAAATAAATAAGCGAAAAAACTGTAAGTAATAAATCATAAATAATGTATGGGTATACTCGCTGGCGGTAATCTCTGGGCTTATTTTCCGTTGCGGCTTTTTCTCGAAACTTCGGCCGTTACGCTAGATAATCTAACTCACTTGTGTATAAAGTTGAAATCGAATTTTCTTTTTAATGAATTGGTGTGAAGTAAGTTAGTTTTATTAGTAGCATAATGAAGTACTAGGATATTGTTTTAGAGAAATAAAAGTTACTGTTAAGCTAGCCAAAAGAAAAACATATTTATAGATTTATTGGTTAGTATTTTCTGGACTGAAATACGTTCTTTTTAAGAAAGCAACTTGTTCAAGGCCTGGTGTCTACTAGTAGATGTAATAAGTTATGTGAATAAATGAATTATTAAGTTAAATAAATAAATGAACTTTGAACTTTAATATTGCATATTATTCTGACCTACTAATGTACGAGTACACGCTAAAGGTTGTATTTGAGTATCAACTTTGAATAACTGAGCCGATTTGAATTAAAATTGGCACGGAGGATGGATTGTAAGTACTGGAGTAATTCAGGCTGCTTTTTATAGGATTTTATATGCAGGGCATTTCTAGTCCTTGTTTAATTGAATAGAATAGAATAGAAAATCATTTATTAAGACAGTCTTCAAACATACACACACATATATAAAATTAATATAATAAAATTGCATACCACTGTGACTTTTAGCTTTTTATAAATTAACTTTTCGTACGTTCTAGGTGGACGGAGTATCCCTGCACGGAGTTACGAACCACAGAGCGGTGGCACTGCTCCGGGATGCCAAGGGACCTACCGTCCGGTTGAAGGCTTTAAGGTATTGTCCAATTGTTCACGTATTGTCTATTTATTGAAGGAATAAAAGTACTGAACTCATAGACACACCAATGCTAACAGCTTTCTCATAGTATAACGTTTCACTTGCTTAAAAACATAGTACCGTTCTTGTTGTTCAAAATTTGATTTCTCCTGTCTTAATAATCAATCTGTCAAAATATTACAATATACCTATAAATAAAATCAGAGTTCCAATTTTAAGTAAATATTTTAAAATGTTTGTATATGACAAAGTTCAAAGTTCTAGGTTAATATTTAAATTACTCTTCGGTATAAGACGGTTTAGTCAAATTGTATGCAAGAGTGAGCATAATATCTAGCCTAAAAACCTGCCAAAATTCGTCTGTTAATGAGATTCGTTCCTCCTGCTGGTTGCAGGTACCTCCGCGGCGCGGGGTTCGAGAAGCTGCAGAAGGCGCTGGCGGCACAAGATGGCCGCCGCTCTCCGCTCGCGCCACCCAGCCCCTCGGTCACCTCGCTAGCCAAGTACAGCTTCAGTGTGGTCAGTATATTATTACTAGCAGAACATTATAAAGAAGTAGAACCTACTAGAAGTGCCTTGCTAATTAACATAGAGTCTAAATCCATACCATGATCTGTGCCATGATGTAAAACCGAATCTCCTGCGACCTAGTTATCGTGTTTTTTACCATCATAAAATCACGAGCGCTAAAGGACCCTCCCTAAACCGAATCGCAACATTCGAAGGTCCAGCAAAATTGAAGTCTTCAATATCAAAATTAGTAGCACCACAGGCACCGGCAGAAACAATACCTATTAGAAACTTGAATTTGTCATAAACTGCCATATGTGAAATTATAACATGTCCTTGCTCCCTTCCAGTACGACGAGTCGACAGTGATAGAGACGGAAGTGGACTCGGAGGCAGCCCCCCACCTCCCCTCCCCCAACTCCCCCTCGGAGGAGAGGGAGATCGTCATCGGGCGCGACGACAGCTCCGACACCAGGCGCATCCAGGACAAGTGGAGAGATATACTCGTTAAGGTAATCTTATGGCCCTGTGTTTGTGTGTTTTTTTTTCAAAAATATGTTATATGTGCCGGATTTTTTTATACTTGCCAGTCAGAGATTTCACCGACCGGTTATCACTCATCAAATAACGGAATTAAATCTTGACACCTATGTCAAGATTTAATTCCGTTATTTGATGAGTGATAATCATAATATTTGCTTTCAGGAGCAGGACTGGCCGGGACACCAACATGATTACGATATTATTGTAAGTTCTCATTTAAATCTTATCATTGTAATATAAGTAATCCTCTAGTTTTGTGTGGATTCATATCGTGAATAAATACATTTATTGAACACAATTTCCAAAGAAAAAAAAACAACATGCAGTAGAATTAACAATCTTATTTTTTGAAATTGGTTAATAAGCATGTCTGTTTGTTTGTTTATTCGCAGGTAGGTACAATAATGCGCGACGCGGCGTGCGGGCTGGGCATCTCCCTGGAGGGCACGGTGCGGGTGGTGGGGGGCAGGGAGGTGCAAGCGAGGCACTACATCCGCGCCATCGCGCCGGACTCGCCCGTCGCGCGCGCCGCCATCTTCAGCAGGGGCGACGAACTACTCGAGGTCAGTTAGCATGCAAGCATACTTGCTAGACGATAAGATATTGTCCTTATGTAAAATAAAAACGTAAATTGCTGTTCTTATAGTGAATATTCAGGAAGAATCAACAAGTTATACGATGTAGAACCTTCTGATTTTCTGAAAATTCTGTATCTGGCAATAAGTTTAGTTTATTTGAAGCCCATTAAATGCGAGAGATGTATTTTCCGTAGAAGGACCTGGGCACACATTACAGTGTACTAGCCCAAGAGTACTAGGCTTCCTCAATGAGTCTATTCTGCAAAAAAGTAAGCCTCAGTAAAATAAGTTTGCTTGAAAGAATACTCTATTTAATCGATTAAATTCCACCATATTGGTACCTTTTACTCTGAATATAAATAAATATACAATTAAATATTTTGAATTTGAATTATTGTTATAATCGTTGAACAACTGTTCCAGGTGAATGGGTGGCGAGTACTAGGCGCCCATCACGTGGAGGTAGTGTCGAAGCTGCGCTCCGTGACGTCACCGTGCGTGCTGGTGTGCGTGCGCAAGCGGGAGCGCCTCGCCAGGGTCAGTACTCACTCACTATTGAAATTATGATGGAAAAAGGCAAGGTCATGGAAGAAATTTACTGGAATGGGACTGGCACTGTTTATAGCCCTTGTTGCAGATTAACATTTTAAATATGAATCTTTTAAAACGTTAGTGTAACCCTTATTCCCCCTCTCCCAGAGCTCGCTGCTGGGCGGCAGCCTGCAGGCGCTGGTCCCTCCCCCCGCGCGCCTCATCAAGGCCAAGTCGGAGAGCTCCGTGGCCTCGCTCTGCAGCACCGGCACTGTGCTCTCACATCACCACTCCGGTAACATATCCTTCTGTTTCTTGCTCTATTACTAGCGGCGAATTACGACTTTATCCGCGTTAGTCCGGGTTAAAAAGTAGGCCATGTGTCATAAAAAGAACTGCTACCTTTGTGGAGTATAAAAGACATAAGCTAAAATTGTGCACTTTATTAAAAACTAGTTGAAGCTCGCGGGTTCGACCTCATACTATACCTACGTACGTACAAAAAATCATGACGATCCATTTAGCCGTTTTAGCGGGATGAGCGTTTTAATATACAGATAAATAGGGACACAGATAAACAGACAGTCGACCATCATCAGCTCAATATGTATGTATAGATGTATATATACTATACAGGTTGTCTTATCAATTGTTATCACAACAATGTTCCAGAGTTCTGCTCGGAGACGCTGGACGGCGTGCGGTCGCGCTCGCTGGAGCCGCTGTCGGGGCTGGCCATGTGGAGCGACACCGTGGAGCACATCGACCTGCTCAAGGGAGACGCGGGGCTCGGCTTCTCTATACTCGACTACTTGGTGAGTCTGTGAGACTACTGTGTATTATGGCGGACGAGTTAAAGAGCAAATCCATCTCGGTACGAACTGGCTTCGCCTTTTTCCAGAATATAACATCAAAAATCAAAAATATATTTATTTACCATACAAACATTAAATACATTGGTGCACTTATAAGTAAAATATGAAATAATTATTCAGGTTATAGAATAGTTTTAGTTTCATTTAAGTAGCTGAGATTTAGGAAATAAGTATACATGCAATAGCATGCAGCGTTGATTACTTTAACCATAGCATTGAGACTATAAAGTTATGTTGAATTTACTATCACGCGCAGAGTGCAATAATGGTGGACCCCAAACTAGGCTTAAGCCTGTATCTTGGGCATCCTTACATTTGTTTTTCTAATAACAGATGATCGCGCTTTCATGTACTACATGTTTTTTAACAATACATAATGTTAGTAGTATTTACAATTTAGTTTTATGGGAGGTAGTGTAGAAATAATTGCAGTAGGTAGGTATATTACATACATTCATTAGTGCATTATGCAGAGTTTCAATAAGTATTACACAAATTACAGCTAACAGGTGGTCTTTGAGGTAATAGTTGTACAGGTGAAAGAGCGGGATGCTTGAATGAAGTTAGGTTATGGTTATGGCTGTTTGGATTGTATGTTTTTGAGACGTGAATGATTGTATGACTGGTATAGTGCATGTGTTGATTGTAAGTGTGTGGTGTATATGAGTGATTATGTTGAGGGTAGTTGCATGAATACTGGCAGACAGTAATCTGCAGTGACAATACACCACCATAAGTATCTCAGATAAGTATGCTTATGTGAGGTGGATAAGACTGTTTTAGTGTAGTTTTTGTAATTATGGACAACAGGTCTTGTCTAGATTTTAAAATAGGTCTTCTATTTGTGTGTTACGTCCGGACTCTTTGCTATGTACTTTAACCATCTTTTCAACTTCTACATATGAGATGGTTTGAAGCCAGCGTTTAATTTTGGCCCGGGCTTTTCTGTGAGAGTTCACCTTTAAAGGGCATGTGTTTATAACTGAATTATAAACAAAAAGGTGAATATAAGGTGGTAGTCTCGATGCAAAAACTGTCCGAACTTCTGGCAGTTGCACCGGTTCCAAAGCAATGAGACTATTTGTGTGTGGAGTATCCATTAATATTTGACTTTTTGTGACTGCTTTCATAATAAATAATTTTCTCACTGACAGGACCTGGGCATCTTGGTAAAGATCTGCAGTTGGGTAGCAACGTGATTTGCCGACATGACGCCTGTGTATTGCGTTATTTTGGAATAATAATATTTTTTTCTGAATCTCGAGATCTAATACTACTAGTAGCACGATATTAATGAAATCACTAGGATCAGTCCCTCCGCTGCAGCGTGGGAAGGATCAAACAAACACTTCGCCTCAAGAGTAGCATGCGCGTATGTTCTTTCAGGTGACCTGGTTCAGTTAAAAATACCACCAAAACCATGAAACTAATCTAAAACACACTATAGCGTTTTTTCTTCTACTTTATTATAAGTCCTGGCTGTTTGTTACAGTACGGCAATCGTTAAGCCATATCAGAGGCCCACTCACATACTTAACGCTTCTACGTATATTATGCATGTTTGTCCCAGGACCCGTCCGAGCCCGGCAGCTCCGTGATAGTGGTGCGGTCGGTGGTGGGCGGCGGCGCGGCGGCGCGGCACGGCCGCCTGGCGCCCGGCGACCGCCTCGTCTCCGTCAACGGGCTCTCCGTGGCCAACAGCCCGCTGGCCGCCGCCGTGCAGGCCATCAAACAGGCGCCCAAAGGTAGCATAGACATCTAAATTCATATGAGACACCAACGACATTAATAGTTGTGAGACACTAGTGGGTGCTCGCGGCTTCGCTCGCATTAAGAAGTAAAACTTGCATCCCCTATTTCACCCCATTAAAAGTGGCATTTCCAAAAATCTTTTTTTAGCGGATGCCTACGTCATAACATCTACCTTCATTCCAAATTTCAGCCCATCCAGTGGTTTGGGCTGTGCGTTGATAGATCACTATTATCAGTCAGTCAGTCACCTTTGAGTTTTATATATATGGAAATACAGCAGGTTAACTACGAGTATAACTGTACTATAATTTCTGTAAGGCAAACAATGGAAATCTATTAAACACGAAGTTTCTCCACAATCTCCCTCTGTACAACAAAATTTGAAGGCGAAATATTGAAGAAAAGGGCAATATCACAAGCGTTCTATGCTTACTCTGTGAGTTTTCAAATGTTTTAGACGAGGTCCACTGGTTCAGAAGATCAATACCTCATAAAATGAATTACGACCATTGGATAAGTCTTGGAAAAGGCTTGTTTTAACAGCATCTACTAATTATCATTACGTTCCTTGTGACGCGCACAAACGTTCTGATTGAACGCGTATTACAATAAACACGAAACCTAATCTTATCACAACGAGTTTGTTTAGTTCTCTAACAATCCCAGTCTACAGTAGGTACAGATCTAGTGCAATATTCAATCTTTTAAAGTAAATTTTAAATTATTTTATTTTAGTTTATGTTGAAGTGACATGTAAATGTTGCAGACCAAGTTGAAAATCAACAATTTCGTGATAGTGCTCGATCTAGTGAATGAAGATTTTTCGTTCTGATATCAATTAAAATAATAGTAACGTCACGTCTATCCAGGGTTTACAATTAACCGGGTGTGAATATTATTTGTTGGCAAACTTATATGTTGGATGAAACGACGATGATTACCCACATAAAAAAAACATATCAAACGGTCTAGGTTACTTAGGTTGTTTAACCTAAAAAAAAACAGATAGGTATACTACTTTGATATACCAGAATGATTGTATTGAAATCTGTAATTTGATGTCACTGTTTGTTCCAGGCATAGTTCGTATCGGCATATCGAAGCCCCTCCCGTGCAGCACCGTGGTGGGCGGAGAGAAGGCCAACGGACACAGCATTCAGAGCAGCCAGGTACGTCCGAGACACTTTCCATACTGGCGGAGAACACACTTTCACTGCGACATAGTCAGTATAAATTACGAATCTACAAAGAAAGTGATTTCCAGACAGGTGAATTTATTCACAAATGTGTAACTTAGCTACGAATAATAAGTGAAGGTATTGTGTGTGTTCGCGGAGATATTTATATAGATATTTACCAAAGAGCAATTAGTACTTATAGTCAAAAAGGCAATTAAGCTTATTCAAAAAATTCCACGTGATTCGTTTGTTGTAGTATTCTGTGATCGTCACATATCAAATTATTTTGACAATATCGATAATTACAACCTAAACGTGAAAATTATATTCGTAATGAGAAAGTCGTATATGTCGTAATACTATGGTCATATATGTCGTAATACTATTGTCATATATGTCGTAATACTATTGTCATATATGTCGTAATACTATTGTCATATAATGTCGTAATACTATTGTCATATATGTCGTAATACTATTGTCATATATGTCGTAATACTATTGTCATATATGTCGTAATACTATTGTCATATATGTCGTAATACTATTGTCATATATGTCGTAATACTATTGTCGGACACATTGATTGGTTTCGCTTATTCGTAATAGTTTATTGTGTTGTGATTATTGTACACTGAGGGGAATATAATAAAGTAAGTCAAATTCAATTTATTTTAGCTTAAATATGCTTAGAGCAGTATTATAATCTGTATTTTTTATAATAAAAAGCATGCATTTTATATAAATGATAAATATTTTACAAAATTTTGTACAGTAAAGGGAATTAATTACCGCTCTAAGAATTTTTCATAACTTTTCCTAAATTTAAAGCACTAATTTACAAAACGATATTACACCAAAGTTGATTTCCCTTTAGTGTACAATACAAACATTGCATGCTTTTTCAAGATTCGTAAAATGCTTATCAGATACAAAATACAAATATATTAGAAATTAGGAATAATTAATAGAATAAATAAATAATTACAAAATAAATTGTTATAGAATTACTATCAAATTACTAATTAAATAATTTTATTACACTACCAAGTCAAAATATATAAGGTTTAGTTATAGTCGTATAATATGGATGAGTCATATATTGTTCATGATTCTGACCAGTTACCTCTCGTCCCCAGAAGCTGGAGTACTTCACGAAGCTGCTCCGCCTCATCATGTCCCTGCACCGCGACATCATGCAGCTGCAGCTGCAGTGCTCGCCGGAAGTGCTGGCCGCCATCCCCCCTCCGCCCCACTTCCGCCCGCCTCCCAAGATACAGGCAGAGATCTCTATGAAATGACACGCAGTCGGCCTCCGGTGCTCGATCACGATGGACGTACCGACCGAATGTGGCCCCAATGATGATAGGAATGAGATCATTTAAGAAAAGATTGATAAATATATTCACAGTGCCATCTAGGCCCGAAATTCAGTTATTTTTTTCAGACCTTATGCCAATAAAGGCCTGATTCACCTTTGTATTGTTTTAAAGGACTTTCTGAAAATGTATAGGTTGTAATGTCGGTTTCGTAATTATTAAATTTAAAAGGTTGTGTTTATTATCTAATATGTTTATACTGTTCATTCAAACGCTGTTTAAATGTCAGATATGGTTCTAAATATCAATCAATCATGAGCATAGATCCATTTGTATCAATGATTTTCTAAACAAAAAGTTAGTAACTTTTCCTAGTTACCTATTAGATCTTTATCCAGCTTTTTCTAAATCCCACTTCTTAGAAACTTTCTTAAGCACTTTTACGAGTAGGTATACTGTATTAAATTTGTAGTTGTAATGGATAGCGCTATTATGTCCCAAGTCCTTTTTTCTTAAAATAATATATAAAATGAAATGTTTATTAAATAAATATTCAAAGTTTTGAAAGGAGGCAATAATATTGCGATAGTAAATATCAATTTATTACGTCCATTTTATAAATCTTGAAAATAAATATTTATTTTATACCGAAACGATGGCAAACGCGAAATATAATAAATAAGCTTACATTTAAATAGAAAACTTAGATATTGATGTCTATTTATTGAGGTTGTGTAGAGGAAAGTAGATATTTGTACAACTCTGATAAAGTTCTGATGAGATAAAATCGACCAGACTTTTACTAAATTGTTTAAAAACAAGACTTGGTCTATTCTTGTGTTCGACTACGAGCCAGAAACATTTAGTGCAAAGTGTTGTAGTCAATTTAATAAATGTGATAGAATAACTCATTATTTACAAAATTTATAAATTGCTTATAATAACGCAGCCATTTTACAAAACTAAGTGCAAATAGCTTAATAATAGAGTTATAGCTGAATGAGAGTTATAAAATGAGAGAAATTTTACATTATATACTATTCAAGTTAACATTGCCCATTAATTTGCGTAATGAAGTATTTTATTACTTTGAAATTTGTCTATCAATAAAATGATCTATACGTGAGTATTACCTACAAATGTGGATTTTGCAAACAAACATAAACTGTTACAAATTTGAAAATTATATAAATTCCATTTACAGGTATCCTTTAACATATCATAGTTATAAGTATAGTGAGGTATAGTAGTCATAGTTAGGTATAATGTTTAGACCTAGTTGCTAAAGGAGCGTACCTCGTATTGTTTTGTGTAAGCAATGACCGTGTTACTTATAAACATGGATTAACGAGTACACAGTAACATCTGTGTTATGTCTTTTTCACTCGTTTTCAAAAATAGATGTGTGTGAAAAAGAAACACATCGTTGATCTAAGTACTAATTACTCGTTGATTCGTTTATAGGTAAGACGTTATGAATAAAGACTGTCAAGAACATAGAAGCGGCACTTGATATAATGGGATTTTGATGGAAAGCTTGTGATTTTTTATCTTATTGTAATAAATTAATTAGTTCAAATGATACGCCATATTTTATAGCATTGTAAGTGATAAGAAATCGTAAGTCCAGTGAAGAATTTGTTCACATTTTTATTAATTATCTTGAGATGTGTTTCGTATTTGCATATAAGTTAAACAGTTACCATGCAATATAATAAATATGAACGATGTAAATACATTAACCATATATGAAATATATTTTAAATAGATTTCTTATCAGTCTCATTTTTTAAAAAGAGTTTGTAAAGAGTTTTTCGTCACTGCAGAAAGCTTAACTGTATCGCCATACAATACCTAGGTATAAGTATATAAGTACTATGTCGTAAGGAATTGTTGTTAGAGCTAGAATAGTGTCAATGTCCAATGCTTTAAGAAGTCTGTGTTAAATGTTGAACGCTTGTTATAATGTGTGTTGCAATAAAAACAAAAAATATCTCGGCGTTTTCTTACTGGCTTATAATACCTGCTGATATTATTTTAGATCTATATAATTAATTGGTGAATCTAATGCACGTTTTTATATCTAAATGAATATATTTAGTTACACCCATATGCCAAATTAAAACATACTTTGAGTGCCAATACAATAGTTTCTATTAAATAAAAAAATGAAAACAAAATGCTATCTTATAACAAAAGCTGTATGTACTTGTTGTGGTCCCGCAGGAGTGTGTGAACTCGCTGGCGTCGGACGAGCACACCGGCATGGACTCGTTCCACGAGTGCCTGCAGGAGTACGGCGAGGGGCTCGAGGTGGTGCGTCTCTGCCTCGAGCCGGAGGAGCACTCGCTCAAGGACGACCTCTCCGCGCTCGCAGACCTCAGCCTCGACGACTGCAACAAGACCAACCAACTCAACAAAATGAACGGAATCAACGAAAGAAAGTCCTCCAAATCAGACTCCCTTGACGAACACGATGATGACATGACCATCACAGAGGACGACATTCTAACAACACCCCGGGAACTGCCAGACACGAGAAACAAAATCGAAAAAGGCGACCTCATAAAACAGCAGAGCAAAGATATATCAACATCCGACGAAATGGTCTTCGCAGTCACTCCGACCGGCTTAGAACGAATCAGTTTTGATAAGTACTGGAAAGGTGAACTGAATGACGATAAAACTAGCTTAGAAAAAGTTAAAAGCGATGAAAGTTGGAAGGAGTGCCTGAATACGCCGACCAATGACGTCACTGTCAACTTCAACGAGTGTATTAAGCCCGTCCACGAGGATAAGAACCTACTGTATATAGATCACGAAATAGACGGTTACGAAACTTGTTTAGAAGAAGACTCGCCATCTCTCAAAAACAGCGATAAAATCGACATCAAAAGCGAAGATAAACAAATTAAATCTGAGTTTGGCAACAACGACGAGCCAGATGACAGTCCCGAGGAAGTACCGCACTACCCGTACGTACAGGAGCACATCATCAAACAGATGCAGTCGTTGCGGATAGAACCCATCAACGTGAACGTCACTAAGAAGAAACGCACTCCTGACAAGTTAGACAGACCTGGCAAGTTGAACACAAAAGACACCAAGTCGCCTAAAGTGATAAAAGACACAAAACCAACCAAAGTTCCTAAAGACCCGAAATCTTCAAAAGAAATAAGAGACAAAACCAAATCAGAAAAAGCAACGAAACCACCTAAGAGCATACAATGCGTAGAATATTACAACGACCAAGCTGAGTGTCTAAAGGAGATCCGCCAACAAAAACTAAAAGAAGAAGAACGGAAGCACAAAGAGGAGCAGAAGAAGATCCTCCAGTCCAACATCGCTGTTATGGAAAAGAAGTTACACTTGAAAAAACAGGAGCCGAGTGAAGAGTCAACAGATCTGGAGAACTATCCAGGTTGCCACAAGTGTTTCTTGGAGAACTATGCGTATGCGATCACCAAGGCGTACATAGCTGAGGCCAGCGCGTGTAAATACTGCGAGGTGATCCGGGACATGCTGGAGGTGCCCAAGGTGGTCCCCTGCCGGCGCAGGTCGGCCCCCGCGCTCGTCCACCTCGAGAGCACCTCCGAGACAGAGGAGGAGGACCTCCTCATGGTGCCGGTGGAGAAGGGCAGGAGGAAGTCGGCCGGACCGCTCAAGTTCGTCCTGCCTTCTAGGCGACCCAGGTTAGTTTTATATTTCTTATTATACGCATTTACGTGGCTTTTTATAAACTAGCTTACTCTGATTTATAGTCTTGGTTGTAAATAGTAGGCACAAGTGATAGGTCTAGCAGTTAATAAATTACTAGTTTGGCGTTAATACTTGCGTCAATTTTTAAACAATATAAATTTCCTCATAGAATGCCTTTGTTAAATAGTTAAAACGTCACAGTAATGAGTTAATTATTTGTAATTGTTTAATTGCTACGTTGTAATAGGCATTTAAACGTGTTCTGGTAAATAGAACCATTTTCAATGCACGTGAATATTTCCTGTAAACAGCACGCAATAATGCGATGGAGGAACCCCTACAAATGACTGAGGATGTCTTTGCTATATCTGTTTGAATAATCAGACAACATTTACAATGAAAAAATAGCGCTATACAAAGTGGCATAGAGTTCAATTTCGCGTAATTTAGGTTGGCCTTTACACGATTACTTTTATGCAAGGGAATATAAACCATAAGAAATGAGGATACGGCGCAATTTGAATGAAATAAATAGCGTTTGAAATGCGAACAATATTATTTTAATATAAACTTTTGAAGTTCAAGAGTATTGTTATGAGACGGATATGTTCTTTATAAAAAAGAGTTGAGTCTTATCTCGTGAAAAACATTTTCTCTTAAAATATTGACTCAATGAGCTAGTTTGAATTGTCAAAAATTATTAAATATCGCAGCCTATAAAACTGGTATAGAGCTGAGTTTCCTATTTTATATGGGCCTTACTACGCTAACTTAACAAAAGTAATAAATATTAGTAAGAATAAGAAGTAATTATTGTTGGGTCTACTTACGAGGGAATTACATAAGTTAGAGTTGAGTTTTAATACACAAAAGTTTAAAATAAATACCAACGATTCAAACTGACATCATAAATTTAATACCAGCTAGTGTAATTCAAGGACTGAAAAGACTTGCTCAACATTTGAGGATCGTATGCTTTGTGCAAACGTCGTTATTTCTGAAGGACTGAAAACTCAAATACCTAGCTGTAATGGAAAATTCTATGCTTTTTTTGTGTCTATACCCAAAAAGACCTTCCATATCGATAGACCGGTCCAGTGTATTCTAGCTTTACCTAAACCTGCCTAAATGCAGATCATCCATCCAATTTCCCCGAGTGGTTCCCGCCGGGCCGCTATAATAGAGTCGCAACTTCCCTCGGGCGCCATGCATCCTTTATTGGAACTTATCATAAGCTGTATTAGGCTAATGAGGGAGCTCATCTAATGTATGCGGTGGAGGCAGGAAATGTCATAAGTTAATATCTAAATTGAACATGCGATACAGTGGCAGTGGTAACCAACAGATATGCTTTTAAAAGTAGATTCTGATGATAGATTTTGTTGGTTGACTTTTATCTTGGTTATAGGAAAGAATTAACATTGTTTTCTTATTCTTACATATACGTAAATGTAGCTTAGTTCGTATGTACTGATATGTACTTAAAACATATTTTTCATTACTCATACTCTGAAAGTAGGTCTGAAGTTGCCTGAGGAGCGGGTTGAATATAATACTTTTCATCCCTAGGGAGAATCGCTTTCAACTGACAGCTGTCAAATTAACATGTAAAAACTCTGCGCGCGACTGGCGGCAGCACTTATGCCAAGAATTGGCCTCTGATGCAAATTGCAATCAGAACATTTTAGTTCCAATTTTATCCGCGCGCAGAGTTATCTTGAACTCTACTAACTTCTTTACAAAACAAAAGAGTTCCTATACCTACATTCAACAAAAGAGTTCTTATACCAACATTTAACCAAATAGTTCTTACACCTACATTCAAAGAGGTTCTACGTCACAATACGTATAGCAGAGATTTTGTACCTATAAAATGAGTTCATCTGATTTTAATATAAATTTAACGCCTGATTTTATAGAAGAAGAGGCTAAAGCGGTAGTGGAAAATCATCATACGATTTGAGGTATCTTTGTTTTGACTTGGGTGGTAAAATAAAATTTTATGAGTAAATAAATGAGTAAGTTTACTTACATAGTTTTTATGTTAACTCGTAAGGTCAAAAGCATTATAAAAATTTAATAGTACATTGTTACCCTAGGGGTGAAAGTAACCTATTTAGTCCCGAGACGGGGTTTGGCGCCCGAACGCAGTGAGGGCGCCAATAGTTCGAGGGACTAAATAAGTCTTTAACCCGAGGTAAACACTGTGCTTTTCATTACAAATACGAGGAAAGTAAAAATAAAAACATGAAAATATGAGTAAATTTTATTTTACCACTCAAGTCAAAACAAAGATACCTCAAATCGTATGATGATTTTCCACTACCGCTTTAGCCTCTTCTTTTATAAAATCAGGCGTTAAATTTATATTAAAATCAGAAGAACTCATTTTATAGGTACAAAATCTCTGCTATACGTATTGTGACGTAGAACCTCTTTGAATGTAGGTGTAAGAACTATTTGATTAAATGTAGGTAAATATAAATAAATAATTAAAAAGTTAATTTGACTATTTACAATTTGTTAACTTTATATTAGGTTTAATTAACTAATTTATTGATTAAACTTAAATAATCGTGAGATACAATCTATCAAAGAGTTCTTATAGGAATAAGAACTCTTTTGTAGAATGTAGGTATAGGAACTCTTTTGTTTTTGTAAAGAAGTTAGTAGAGTTTAAGATAACACTGCGCGCGGATAAAATTTGAACTAAAATGTTCTGATTGCAATTTGCATCAGAGAGGCCAATTCTTGGCATAAGTGCTACCGCCAGTCGCGCGCAGAGTTTTTACATGTTAATTTGACAGCTGTCAGTTGAAAGCGATTCTCCCTAGGGATGAAAAGTATTACTTTCAACCCGCTCCTCAGGCAACTTCAGACCTACTTTCAGAGTATGAGTAATGAAAATACATTTGTATGTAAAGTGAACGTGGAATACGATTGGTCGCCCTCTGGCAGGCTTACGACGGATTATAGAAAACAGACGGATAGTGATGTCTTTACGCAATATCGACATGACGTGACCATGTTACACACGCCTATACTGTATTCTGTTGAAACCCTTCATTTATATTGTCCAGTCAGGCATTTGTCTACTCAACGACACTCACACACACAATTCAAAATTCAATTCAATAAATTAATATACCTATATAATATATGTATAATATACCGTACTATGTGGCACGTTGAAGAGGAGGCCTATACTCAGCAGTGGGTGAACACCAGTTGACATGATGATGATGATATAATGTATATAAATTATTTCTTTAGTATAGCAACAAAGGCAGTCGTTATGCCTCATTGGGCAGTTTTCTTCCGTCACGGATCATTGCACGTCTGATAGATGTATCTTAAGAAAGTTATTTAGGGAATTCATGTTCATAGTTTCTTAAAATTAACGATATGTGATAAGACCTATCTATTGTGTTAGAAAATCCATCAGTGTAAAACTACAACTAAACTCTACTACTCACATATTTTAGCCATCAAGATTTTCTAAGTTTAATGTTACTTAAAGTAGAGCAGTATGTTTTAAAGATATCGATATCGACAAATCACTCCCCGCACTACCGCATCACTATCAGAAAATTGCTAATACCCATAATTGAGTTATGGTAACCGACCTCGAAGTGCCATTGCGTTCAGTACTTCAAGTCAAACGACACGCGACGACAATACGATTATAAACTCTGTAACTGATTCTCAAAGCTGCTAAAAAACTTTACAGTTATTAACGAGCAGCAGATTTAATTCAAGCCTTGAAAAGTTCCTGTCAAATTTATAGCAGTTGTGAATAGCATAGTGAAGGGATATAATAGCAGTTTTGTGGTGATATGGTGATGTGTGATTGAAAACGGTGAGTGTTTCTAATTAGATTATGTGCTAATTGAGTTTTGTAGTGTTCTTAATAGGAGTGTGGCTTGCACTCGGAATTCTTTTCTTTTATGTGAAAGCTTAGGTTTAGTCTAGTAGTGAGAGTTTTCCAATCACCCCGGGGGAGGCTGATATGAGTAACGGCTGCTGCGGTAAGCCGAATAACATTTATAACATCTTATTTATTCCTTGTCATATTAGTTACCATCTTTCGTTCGATTTTTTGGTTAATGCTATGTATTTAACTGTTGACTTTTTGATAGTAACGACCTTTTGTCAATGTTTAACATTATATTATTATAAGCAGTAAAATAAAACTTGATTGTTCGAAGACACATATTATGTTAAGTTCTAGATTTCAAACTATGATACAAATTATTCACTTCTGTACCTACTACATTAGATAGAGGTTCTAGTTTGGTCAATTATGAAAATGTTTGATGAAGATTAGCAAATGCAACCGGTTGCATCAGCTACTCAAATTGTCTGCTTAATTTAACAGCTAATTCTAGTGATACTGATTTTCCCATCACTGTCGCGAACAAAAGTTTCTTTCAATTAATATTAAATTAGGCAAGCATTGAAATTAATTTAGTTTTGGTATTCAGAGAAAGTTATTTGTTCAAAACGCGTACAAACACTATAAATATTTTAAGTTTGCGTTACGCGTCTGTCTTTAGGGAACGTAACTAATTAAATTCATTGAACGAAATGTAAACATATGTGTAACACCACAGGGCGCGTAGTAGCGTAGGTACAAATATCGATTGCTGGCACTTATTTTTTTATTTATTCTATTCACAACAGTACTCCTTTTGAAAGTTTGTATCCAAACTATCATATACCACACACCAGTCGACATATTATGTGTGTGGATGAGTATATATATATGTATCTGTCCTCTACCCAAGTAGGTATACAGCTCGCGTGCATCAGAGTGGCACCGCTGTCAGATTAGTCATGGACCACTGACTGCATATTGGAACTGCATGCTATAAACCTACGTGGAGATGATATGTTTGGATGAGGTGTCCTTTGATCTAAGGCGCCTGAAAGTAAATGGAAATAGCCATGAAAGGATCTTGCATCTGTGAGGGACACTGCCAGATGTTTGATCATAGATAGCTGTCGTAACATTAAAATGTAATATAATATTATTCATTGAATAGTTTATTCTCCCAATAGTTAAGTAATTATCATTCAGGCAAAACTTTCATAAGGCAATAGCAAGGTTTAATATTTATTTCGGAGTTTTTGTCGATATTAATTTGTTATTTAATGAGACATGAACTTGAAACCAAACGCATCTGCTTATGATATACTTGTAATGAACACGTATGTACCTCAGTTATTTACAACTTTAATAAAGGTGCTAAATAAATAGTCTCCAAAAACAGTTGAACAGCATATCAAGCACACTAAATAACCTCATACTTTAAGCCATTTGTTTTCACTTGACACCTGGCGCTGGCGGGTGTGTCGATGTAAATGAATTCAACTCTAATTGGTCGGTAGTGGAACAACCCCCGGAGAGTCGTGGTCTCTCGGGACCACTTCCAGCTAGCTACAGCTAGGGAGAGTTATAGGTCCATGGAGAATAGCCAGACCTGGAAATAACACTAATGAATATTGTTTCGGTTATGCTAATTGAAGTTCTTTGTTTGAAAGTTTCTGTAGCTTTAAAATTAATAAAAACAAGAGTTGAAATTACAATGCAATGTAACTTTATTCTACCTTTGGGCGCCTGCGGCTCCGCTCGTATTATTTCATGATAAAAGTAGCCTATGACACTCCTAAGACCTCATACTACCTACATACCAAAAATGATGATGATCCGTTCAGCCGTTTTTGCGTGATGAGTGTTTAAATAAATAGACAAACAGAGACACAGATAAACAAAGAAACAGATGAACAGACAAAATTTCTAGAAATTTTTGGAACTGGTGTTTTGCTATCAATTCGAAGCATCTCAAAACATTTTTTTTAATATCTTTGATGTTCAGACTTTCGACCCTCTTCAGCTTTATCATATGTATAGGTTGTCCCACCCTTGTTGGTATTCGTGATCACTTCTCATAAAAGGAGTGGTACGTATTAAATGTATACATCGTCTAAAGTTGTGTTCGTTTCAAACCGGTTTGTATAGGAGCAAATTTAGTTTTCAGACAATTATAGCAGTTAGTATGAAAGCACGTGGTACAATCAGGATACCGTTTATCAGTAATCATTTGTTATTAACTTGTCACAATTTCTAAGACTGATCAAAAAAAAATATCATTGTTTGGTTTCTACTCGTGTTTTCTCACGCTATTTATTAAAGGAGTAGGTAATCCTGCGTAGTTCATACCTTGATTTGGGAACCAAGATTGATCTCAAATATTTTTAACAAAAAATGACACTTTTTAGATCAGAGTGTGTTTGCCCTGTCCTGTGAGTATACATGAGTCAGCCCCCCCCCCCCACTTATCCAATTGAACGTGTTGCATAACCAAATACACGGTGAGAAAGCAACTCTGACCCTATGGAGTGTGGATGTATGTATGTCTATAAAGATTTTTATTATTTAACAGGAAGAGTACCTATGTAGGATTGTTAGTGTGTAGTGCAGAGTTACGATTAGTACCTAACACTCCTATTATATTATCTAATAGACATTGGTAACCAATGTCACCAGCTAGCAATTATTTTACGTTGCATTTACGTAATAAAATAAATAAATAAAATAAAAATAAAAATAAAAATAGCCTTTATTTCCCTTTGAAGTTATACATGCAAAAATTTTTTTAAAGCTACAAGTTTCAATTGATTTCTATAAAAAGTCAATCACAAAAAAATAAAATGTCACCGTTTTGATACAATAAATGCAAATTCCATAATATGTTACAATTATTCCAAGTCAAAACAAAGTACATAGATTAATAATTATAAAATTGATGTATGTCATAATAAATTCTAGTGTATGTTGAATGTCAAAATGTTTGCATTATTATTTATGCGCGTCTATAGGGATCGTCCAGTGTTGGACGTAGGCCTCCTCCAACTGTTGCCACATGTCTCTGTCCTGTGCTGTCCGGGTCCACAACTTCCCAGCTACCAACTCTATTTCGTCCTTCCATCTTCTCACCGGTCTTCCTCTCTCTCTTTTACCATCCCTGGGTTCCCAGTGTAGCACTCGTTCGCTCCACCTGTTGTCGGTAAGCCTCGCAGTGTGGCCAGCCCACTTCCACTTAAGCTTCGCGGCTACATGTAGAGCGTCTACTATTTTGGTTTTTTGGCGTATAACTTTACTGTTTACGCGATCTCGCAGTTTGAGTCCGAGCATGCTTCTTTCAGTCGCTCTTTGAAATGTTCTTATTTTAAGTAACACGTCTTTATTTGGGGCCCATGTTTGGCAGCCATATAGCAGGGAGGGTATGATGGTAGTTTCAAAAACTTTCTTTTTGATATGCATAGGAAGATTGCTTTTGAAAATTTCCTTGTTCTGCCAATATTTTCTCCAACTGATAGTTATGCGTCGTTGTACTTCCTTTGCTGTCCTATTGGTTATTTCTATGTTTTGTCCGAGGTAAATATAATTTTCTACGTACTCAATAATTGTGTTGTCAATATTTATAGGTATTCTTTCGTCATTGGTCATAATCTTTGTTTTATCTCTATTCATGTAGAGTCCACAAATTTTACTTTCTGTTTCAAGTGAGTGTAGAGCATCTGTTGTAGATCTGAGTGACTCTCCGCGAATAATACTAGGTCGTCTGCAAACCGTAGGTGACTCAGATATTCGCCATTAATTTTGATACCCTTGCTCTCCCAATCTATTTTACGAAAAATCTTTTCTAGTATAGCTATGAATAGCTGCGGAGAGATAGAGTCACCTTGTCTGACGCCTTTCTCAATGTTAAATGGTGTCCCAACAGTTTCCAGTCTTATTTTAGCATTGCAGTTGTTATAAATATTCCTGAGTAGAGTTATATACTTGCTTCCGATTCCTAGCTCTTGTAGAGTCATCCAGAGCTCGCTGTGTTTTATAGAATCAAAAGCTTTACTATAGTCTATGAATGCTATATAAATTTTTTTGCCAAATTCTTGGTATTTTTCTATTATTTGAGTCAGTGTAAATATATGATCAATCGTAGAGTAGCCTTTCCTAAAGCCTGCTTGCTCTCTTGGTTGGTTTGTTTCTATTTGCTTGGTAATTCTTTGAAGTAAAATCGAGCTAAATATCTTGTACAGTGTTGGCAAAAGGCTAATCGGTCTGTAATTTCCAACGTCGCTTGGGTCGCCTTTTTTGTAGAGTAGCGTCACTGTACATGTTTTCCAGGAAATTGGCACACATTCTTGTTCCATTATTTTATTAAACAAGTCCGTTAAGATAGGATAGATAGAATCTTCGAAAGATTTAATGACGTCGCTCGTGATTCCATCCTCGCCTGGGCTTTTGTTAGATTTCAATTTATTTATTATAATTCTGGTTTCAGATAGTAAAATCGGTGGGCAAAGTTCATCTTGCTGTGTTGTTAGAGATTTTAAAATATGCTCTTCATTTCTGTTTGTTTCTTCTTTTTTGTATAGGTCTGTGTAAAATTCTGTAGCAATTTTTAAAAGCTCTTTACGTGACACTACTTGTTTGTTGGAGTTTTTCGCCTTGAGATCCGTCACCCACTGTTTTGATGAGTCTAGTTTTTTAAACGCTCGTTTTGATGATCCTGAATTGTTAATCTCTTGTAGAATGACATCTTGACGATACTTGTTGCGATTTCTCTTGATTTTCCTATTTATTTGTTGATATAAATTTCGTAGTCGTTTCCTTTGCGCAAAAGTTCGTTTTGTAAGTTTTTTCAGATTTTCTCTTTCAGTTATCAAAAGTTGGATGTCTTCTGTAATGATTGCTTCCGTATATTTAGCTTTTTCAGGTCTTGGAGGTAACTGCGTGATGCATTTTTTTATAGAGCTGACTAAGTTTTGATATGAGGTCTCAATATTCTCTGTATTTTGTAGATTTTCCAAACGTAGCATGCTTTTTAGCGAATCTTGCTCTAGCGGCGTTAGGAGTTTTGTAGGACGTCGTCCAAAGTGTCTTCTGGAATGTTTAGATATTCCATCTAGCAATATTTCGCATCTTACAGGTCTGTGGTCGGAGCTGAACGATGTTACCAGTACCTCTACATTTTTGTCAATTTTTGAATTATTTACTATTATGTAATCTATCTCGTTCATTGTGTTTCCGTCTGGTGATTTCCAAGTCCATTTCTTTTTGTTATTTTTATGGAAAAGAGTATTAGATATAACAAATTTATGTTCATAACAGAAGTCAATTAATTTCTGTCCTCTCGGGGTCCTTTTACTCTTGCAACCAAATTTTCCCAATACTTCGTTTTCATCAGTACGTGGGCTACCAATTTGTGCATTAAAGTCACCCATCAGTATTATGTACTTCTTAGCTGAAGATAGTGCTTGTCGGATTTCGTTATAAAATTTATCGGATTCTTGTTCGTTGTCTTTTTTCTCAGTAGGAGCGTAGGCTTGTATTATAGTCACTAACTTTTTACCAAAGGTTAATTCTAGTGTAGCGACTCTATCCGAATACGACTTAAAACTTTCAATGTTGGACTTAAGAGATTTTTTTAGCATAAAACCGATACCATTCTTTCCATTTACTCTACCACTATTGCATAGAATGTAATTGTCATTTTCATTAATTGTATATCCTGCTTTTTTCGTTTCTGACAGCCCGATGATGTCCCATTTTATGTCCTTTAAACTGTGTTCTAGTTGTATTATTCTGCTCTTTTCCAGTAGTGATCTTATGTTGTAAGTCAATATATATAATGGATTACTTTTTTCTATGTCGTTTGGTTCCGTGTTCTTTGTGTGGTAAGTTGAAGGGTTTTGATCATTACTAGCTCCCGCGGGGATCAGCCGTCTTGGGAGAGTTTTATTCGTATGCTCTATGTTAGTTTGTTCATTGTAGTTTTTGGAGGCCGAAGTTAATTGCTATTCTTTTTTATTTATTGATTGTTGGTTCTCAATCGGCGTTCCTTTTTTAAAAAATGTTGTGATCGCTGAGTTTGACCCATGAGTCTTATTTATTTTTACATGTTGTGTAGTGCTTGAGTGGGCCATTGTAGGTAGATTTTTCGAAGTTTTCATCATTTGTACAGGTTTGTTATTCGGTTTTTTTATGATTTGAACATCTGTTTTTTCGGATGGACGGAGAAAAAACAACAAATAAAAGACCTCGGTCGCTTACCGAGGTCTTTTATTTGTTGTTTTTTCTCTAACTATAAGTTGATCGTATTTGAGTATTGCGTGGTTTCCTTTGTTTCGATGTTCTATAAGTTGCGGTATGAGTGCTTTCCTTTTTTCAATTACTTTTTGAGGGTAATCTTCTTTTATATAGGAGCCACTGCCTTCCAAACTAGACTTCCGTTGAAAAATTTGGATTTTCTTGCCAAAGGTTGTTAGAGTTATTCTCACGGGCCTTGGTTTTGTATTTTTTTTCCCCATTCTTCCTACAAATTCTAGGTCGCTTCTTTGGCATTCCACGTAAATACGCATTTACGTAAATATCGTTAAAATACTA